>QKQZ01055810.1:0-14612 GCA_003595255.1 Solenopsis fugax | reverse complement strand
AATTTATTTATATAGTAATATAATAGTAATGTATATATTTATATACTAATATTATATTATACTTATTTGCAAATTTGATGAGGAAGTAGCTATACCAATTAAATCAAACATATATTAATAAAACTCTAATAAATATTCATTTAGATCCACTTACTCGGTCAAAAGTTATTTATTTAAAACTATAACAAAATATAGTAATTTTCGCTGCAAAAATCATTATAAATCAAATTTTTTATTGTTTTCTTCTTTGCAGTTAATTTGAAGGCAATCACGACGAAAATTTTTTGTTGCTGATTAGGAAAGAAGAATAAGTTTAGAGAAGCCTTCAGTTTTTAAATTTCGGTAACTTTTAGCTCGTATTGTATAGCCAAAACATTCTTAAAGTATGCAATACCGTTAGATTCGAAAGAGTCACTATCGTAATCAACGAAATGCAGAAAAAAATGGAATATATTAAAAGATTGTTATAAAAATTAGATTGTTATAAAAATTAATAAAGCGGAAAACACTTTATAAATAAAACAATAAAAACGCAATATAAAAGATTTTAGAGTGAATAAAAAAATTGCTACTCAAAAAACTGATTTCCAAAAGATCCAAAACAGAAAGAAAAATTTATTATACATATATAAGAGCATTGATCGAGCATAGCTCATTTCTGGTGATTCGTTGAATCGTCAGATGCTTGCTTCATGCTCGTTTTTGTATCGATCACGTAACGATGATCGCGATGCTATCGGAGCAAAATAAGTTGGCCAATCTCAATGCTCGCTCTCGAAGCTCGACGATGCTCACTCATATTCGGTGAGTGACCCGCAATCGCTGGTCTCAACGACCAGCAACACCAAACATTTATATGCTTACTGTCTGGCCTGAAAATATCGTACCCGAAGTGTACACAAGAACCCTGACCCTCCTCAACGGCAATATTCGACATCCGTGTCCCGCTTTTGTGTCGCGATTATAATTTTTATTAACCATCACGCGCTCGCAATTATATACTCACTACATGAAAACGATTATTCATAATGACGCATGTGTGCGGAAATCTTTAATCTTGAAAATTTTCTAATAAATTTCAGTTTAGCAAAAATAACATGGTAAACTCATGAAATTTATACGAATTTATATGAATTTATTAAAAATTAAGACGCAAATTAATATCATCTACAAATAGATATTAAAGATTCAATTTAATTATTTTTAATTTAATGTTGCAATGACAATTTAATTTTAATTTTATAAAGTATCCAAATAAAGTTTTTTTATAATTGAATAATTGGGTATTAAAAATTAAAAGGCTGCGACTAATAATCTTTTTAAATTTTGTTAAAGAAAATTCAGTTTAAAATTTGCCAAGAGAAATTTAATTTGGTTTATAAGATCCTATATATAACTAGTTTAAAATTTATTTTCACAAGAGAAAGATAAAGGCGAGATGAGAGATATATAGTTATATAATAAGTGTATACGAATATCGTTAAATTTAAGACATTAATTCGATGTGAGAGGATTATAACAGCGTTCAGTTTTATTAGATAATATACTGTGCAATTGCATGATTGCGAAAATATTTCGTAAAAAGCATCGTGTAGATGAATTTTTCATGATTATGTACTTTATTTCGATCTCTTCACACAAAAGCTTTATATTGAAAATTACAACATACTTGTAATTAATATAGCTCATACATTTCCACATAACGTTTTATCAAACTATAATCAAATTGTATCAAAAAAATGTTATATCCAATATAAAAAAACATTTTATTAAATATTTCATGAGAGCAATGATATCTACTTTTTATTAAGTCGCGTGAAACAGAAAAAATAGCGCTCGTAATGTTTTTTCAGGATTCCCTTTGGAGCGTTGGGAATTTCGAAAATCACGAACAAGCGGGGAGCAATTACAAAAAAAATTCGCGAAACGAATTCCTATCAATTGCATTAATTTACCCATTCTTTCCATCCAGTGAGAGATCGCAATAAAACTTGGCTACGTTGCGACGCGTCGAACATATCGCGTGCGCATCGGCAAGAATTAATCGAGCACACCGGTTAAAAGAGGCGCACCTGCTATTTCGACGTATATCGTACGATCCCGATCGATACGATTATTATACAGCGAGCAAGAGGGCAGTCGACCTCGATATCCCGCGTTCGTTCGCCGCGTGTGGAAAGCTTGTAATTTGGCAATGGCCACGCAACGACGGTGACAAAAGAAGTGCGCGCGTCTCGAAATAGCATACGGCGAAACGGAAGGAAGAAACGAACGTGGAGGTATCACTTCGCGGGGCTGATAACCGTGAACGTCTCGTGCGCGCGTACACATGCACGCTGCACACGCAGGCACACACGCTGCACATGTATGCGCGCGCCTATACTGAATTATGCAGCCTGCATATTTTCCGGTCTGTTTGGTGGGTCTCAAAGCCTAACCGGTAACCCGGCAGTCTGCACGCGCACACACACGCACACACACGCACACACACGCACACGTACACGCACAAACGAACACGCCGAGTGACTCGCGTCTGCAGAAGCCACGCAGAACGCGCGAAAATTTTTCAATTTCACAGCAGGCTGCGCCTGCAAGAGAGCCTGCCGTGAAAGAAGAATGTCCCTCGAGCGGGGACGATTCTAAACTGAGAATAGAATAATGATGGGACCGCAAAGAGATTCGCGGAATATCTTTGCGACAGCCGGCGATCTCGTTCTCTCGGGCCATTATTAGCTTCCATACGCACCTGAATAGAATGTCTCGGCGACATGTTTTTTTTCGATAATAAGTATCTTAATGACTTAATTATAATTATATATAATCAAGAGATAATTATAATTAAATCATTTACAATTTGCCATAGCAATTTTATATATTAAGAGAGAAGAAGTTAATATAATATTTAACTAAATTAAGTTAATGGCTCATAAAATTAATTTAACTACGTTAAAAGTTACATGAACAGTAAATTAACTAGTTAAAAATTACATTAAGTTTAAATTAATTCAAGTTAAATTAAAAGTTAATGTTATAAAGCATTATATTCACATTAAATTAGAAATTCCGTAAGTTTTTAAAGTTTGATTAAACAATAATATTTATTATATTAAACAATAATAATTGTCTAAACAATAATAATATGGATCATCAAACAAATTTAATATTTTATTTGTAAATTAAATTTATACGAAATAACAAAAAAATATTGTTCTTTTATATGGAAATGTATTTTTCCTTTTATAATATTTTTCTTTTACATAGATAAATTTTTAACTTAGAAAAAAGTTAATAAATTAAAATTTATGTTTCAAAGATAACTAGTTAAAGTTAAAAATTAAATCATTTAAAATTAACTAGGTTAAAAGTTATTAACTTTATAATTTTGTTATTTAACTTTTAACTTTTTAACTAGTTACTACCCAACCTCGTTAAGAGAATTCGTGTGAGATGAAAAAAGAAACGAAAGGTCCAAAGAGACAGATGTGCGACATTAATTGCGAAATACCTAGGGGATTGTATGTTGAATACTAATTGATCGTTGGTTAGATCCTAGAAACGCTGTTCCTAAATGGAAATGATTAGCCTACCTCGCACTTCGTGAGAGACTTTGTCGTTTATTATAAATTATAATTCAATTTGCCGCGAATGGTCATGATATGACAGCGACGAGATGTCGTTTTATTGTAACACACGTAATTCACCGATTGATCGATCGACGATGATTTAATGAACGCTGGCGAACCAGCATCGTTGTGCCGAATCGAACGATGCGTAATTTCCGCGTGGCCGGTTTATAAATCCTGATTAATTATTTGTCACTGAACGTAATAGTAGATACACGAGTACTTTGAAAATTCAATAATTCGGCGGCGCGGTTTATAGCCCATTATTCCCTGCGAAATTAATATCTACCGCTCGGGCCGATTATTTCGACATTGAAAGCACTGTTGTTTTGATTAATCTAAACGTAGTCGGAAAAAGCATCTATCAACATCGGAAACCGATCCACGACCGAGAGAGTAAGCACAATATGCGTCGCGCGATGCGAATATTATCGCGACTTGGTCCCGAACGATACACAAATTCCACTTCGCCTCTCCCTCTTCTGCCCATTGTCATTCAAAAGAACTATCAAAAATCTGACAGTCCATGAGAGACCACTAAGCCAACGAGCCCGAACGAATAGAAACGCATGACTTGCATCTCCGTGACAGGTTGCGTGGTACTTTTTTACGTCTCTCATAATTTTATAGAAAACCTGTCAAATTACGGGATGCCGTTACTTCGCGTACACGCATACACGCACGCACATAATCGTGCAATGAATCTACATAATAACCGACAACAGCACTCGTATATTTTCTATCACGCAATCGATTTGTTTTCGCATCTCCGCCATTCGCCTATAGCGCGTTATGCCTATTTGCTCGCCATTATCGATCATTTGCCAAGTGCTTGGAACTTTAACCCCTCTTACGAAAGACTCGTGAAATTCCATGTGCATCTATGTTTTTAGTAGACGAGAGAAAGACAGAAATTATTTTATACATTCATTTTTAAGGTCATCTCTAGGCATGCTTATTTTACATCTATCTTTGGAAAATAATATAAAATATAATCATCAGAACGAGAATTATAAAACAATTAGTTCGTTCAAAAATTTCCTCGAGATCAAGCGTTCGTGATAATTGCGAATTCATCTTGTTACTTAATTAAATAGCATCCGTGCCAAATGACAACGATAAAAAAAGAGTGCTTTAATTTATCTGTAAAAAAGCCACTATGTCGATAATAATTAGTCTTCTAACGAAATTATTTACATAACATTGTCGCTTTAAAGGTTTTATAAAATCTGGGAAAATTTTATTACGATGAACATTAAATTAATATTTTATCCCTCACATTACGCGGGATTCAAACAGTCGATTTACTGCGCGATCCATCTCATTATACCTAGGATGATCACTTGACATTATATGACTTGCAACGCATTGGTGAGGTGCTCACCTTTCATCTACCAATAATAATCGTCCTCATTGCTTCTGCGAGAGATGCGAGAGTGTACAAGTTTTTATGTGGATCTTTTACTTTTTATCGAAGCATTTTGCTTTCTCCTAAACATTATTACCCATTTATCATGAGTGATTGAAGAAATTGCGAAACGTCAAATTAATTATGGTACAAATAATCGATTTTTTCTAAAAAAAAAAAGAGCGATATCTCTAAATGAAGAATACTTTTAAAGAAAATTATTTTTCGTAACGCGCAGTTGTTAATTCAACTTATTCAAGATTTGTTTATTTCTATTTTTAATACGGTTATCTAATATTTTTCGAATCAAGAACTTAAATGATAGATTTCACCGCAAGTTTATAATTTATTATATATTGCATTTATAGAATAAATATGTGACAAATTATTTTATAATAATAAATAGAAATTTGTAACGCACAAAATACAATTTAACAGATTATAATACTTTAACGATGCGTGATTGTCCTTTTGTCGTTGAAAATCAGTGCGATTATTACAAACATTACAATTACCATGCATGTAATATAATTAGTTCGTCTTTTTAGTTGCATCGTATTCCAAATAAAATTTTAATATTTTTGTAAAAAATGTGAGGTTTATTTTTAAATTTTATTCTTAAATTTTAAGATTTCTATTTCGTAATACTTAAAATAATATCCTATATGAAATTTACTACACATATGCACATAAATGTATAGGTTTATCTGTTAAAGTATAAACTTTACAATTTTTTACGAAAATATCAAAATTTTATTTAGAATATATATGTATATCGATTTCACATATAACAATGGAAAAATATAATATATAAATTGTAACAAAGCATAAAAATAAGTACAGCAAAAAAAAACATTAATTGTAAATTGATTGAAACTTAACACTCACCATTTCGCGACGTCCCTCGATGTCCATCGATGCATCTTCTACTGCAATTATATCTGCAACACTACTCGGAAGTGACTCAGGAGTCTTTCTGCGTCGTCCCATATCGATTACACTTCATTTCACTTCACTTACTACGCGAAACTCGCGATATCGAATTCGCGAAATTGCAATTTTAACATATTTAATAACTCACGATTTTAATATTATAATTAACGAATATTTATTATAGAACGAAATTTGTGAATTTGGTTAAGGAGTTGACTATATGTCCATTGTACTTCACTTTACATCACTTCATTTCACACACAATGCACTCGCGATGAGAAATTTAATTTGCAAATTTATTTAAAGAATATTTATAACAAGATATAAAATTTACAAAGTTTCTTTAACGCGATAATCTATCACATACGAATTAAGTTTAAAATATATTTATATAACGAAACAAAACTTTCGAACCCATTTAATTATAAATTTGTTATTTTGCAATATTTCTGTGAAAATTACTTTGCTTCGCAATGACTTTACGAAGATTATACAATATTTCTACAATATTTCTGTAAAGATTATTTCCTCGTATAATGTACTTGCGAAGTATAATTCCGTAATCTTTTTGTCATATCGTCTAATGTAAATCACGAATTTAAACGTGCATAAAAAATTCAAATCTAAAAATCTAAAAAATGTTTTGATACTATCGCTAATTAGATTTTTAATCTTATTAAAAGAGAAATATTCATGAAATATATAAATAAAAGATAGAATTTTTTTTTATAAAGAAAGTACTGAATTGCAAAGTCTAATGCGGCCAGAATATTTATACTTTTCATTCTATTTTCCGCAAATTAAGTCTGTGAAATTTGTTTTGCATAGCATGAATATTATTATAGATAATTAAAAGTTATAGAAAGTGAACGAAAAAAATAAGAAACAAAAATCATTAAAGTATGTAAAGCAAAATCGTGATCCGTAATAGATGACAGTTTTAAAATTTATAAAGTTTAGATGTCAATTTCGATGCTAACTTCAAGAAAGATCTATGCTGAAAATTGAAGCTTCGAGAGTAGATATAAAATTCAATCGCGATTATGTAATATTTGTTTTATATAGTTATAATTTTTAAATTATATCAAAATGTTATAATTAAATAATTTTAAACAATCTATTTTGGCAAATATCTTTTTAACGAGAAAAAATATGACATATTTCTTTTCTGCTCTTCGGCGGTTCGTATGCAAAAATTTGTATCTGCATGCAAAAATCTATCCGTGAAATGAATCGCACTGACTCAGATTAAATTTGTTTACATTTTAAAAAATGTCAATTTTTTTTGTGTAAGTACTTTAAGTATTCAAGATGAGATTTATATAAAGTTTTATTGTGATTATCTGTTTAGTTATTTTGTAAATAAATATATAAATAAATTTTGTTTATTTTACAGAATTAATCTCTGCATCGCAATGAAACTTTAAATAAATCATCTTGAATATTTGAAGCAAATAAAAAATTTAGATTATTTTCATTATTTCTTATTTCATTATTTGAGAATCGAAGCGAGAAACATTACGATCTGCTCGAGACTCGCGATGTTCGAAACAGAGAGAGGAATCCCGAAAAATTACGCGGTCATCTCAGACGTTAGTTGCGACATTCTATTGTCATAAAGATTTATTCGATCAATAATACCGTCAGTATCAACAAATACTAATTGATAATACAACATTAATCGTGTGATTAATATTGATGGCTCGTAATGATGGCTTCACATAATTGCAGAAATAATTTCAGATTGTTATAAAAAATATTGATGTATACTGTTAGCATTATTGAATCAACATTACTGATCAGTATTATTGATTGTGTAAGTTCCTTTTAGCTGCACTTCATGTGCCTTCCGCACTTCTAATTGATGTGTATATTCCGGATTTATCTGTAACAACAGGTTTTAGGACAATTGTTACTACTACATATTACAAATACGCAAATAAATACATGAATTAAGAAACTGAAAATTCAACTCTTCGGAACGAATATATTATAGTTCTCGCTTCGCCGACTGTTCGCGTGATATATAATATTATTTCCAAGTAAGCGTCGCGTCGTATACGTTTTAACAAATCACCTATGTACAAGCGCCGAAACGTTGCGCGATTGATAAACGTGACAATGCGGAGCTAATGAATAAAACTGTATCTACCAATTAATCGCGTCGCGACATCAGTCGACTGGGTTGATTCGGTTGATCCATTCGCGGCATTCCGTAAGTCGCCGAGAATTACGAGAATCAGGTCGGCAAATTTACATTGCTACTGTGATGTACAGTACACGGAAAGAACGATTTTGCTGAAAATACAGATCAGAAAATTATGTTGAACCATTTAAGATATGAAATGTTTAAATTTGTTGCCAGAACTTGGCAAAACTTTTTGCAGCATTATCATGCTTGCGCATCTTACATAATTATTTTGACGGTCCAGTATAAAATTTTCTGATCTGTAACTAGCTAAATTTTTAGACTTGCAGTAAATTTTTTATTTCTCTATACATATATTTCCGTAAATCAAATTAATGATTAGAATGCAATTGTCCGAAAATATACAATCGAAATTAATTTTGTCCACATAATAAATCTCTGATACACAAAACCCGAAATAGCGTGTTAATAAATAATCTCAATAACAATCAGAGTATTGCAGTTCTCTTTACTTGAATGTCCGACGAGTCGCCATATATTATTTCGACTGTCAATTCAAAAACAATAGGCGCCATGAGAGACAGAAAGAAAGAAAGAGCGAGAGAGCGAGAGAGAGAGAGAAAGACGTTAATGCCGTTAAAGTTAATTATGTTCATATCAATGAAAAATTCAAATGCGAGATTCGGATTCATATTGTTGAACGTAGCAATTGTTGACCGCAATAATTCCCATTGCCTATCTATCGCTTCATGCCTGCTTTAAACGAATAACTCGTGCGAATTACCCGTCTCGATAAGTAATCATGGTGTCAAGATGCTTGTAAATCGTTAGTCGATGGAAGTTGATATTCGAAAGACTGACAATTGCTAATTGTTCACGAGAAACGATCGCGTTTCGAGAAGAATTGCGACAACACGCGGAACGATTTACTACTGCGTGCCTGCCGGCTCAGGTCTCGAGCGAATGATAGTGCGGCGACCTTGCGTAAACACGACGCGCGCCGTACGTTATAATAACAAATACCAATACAAAGCCTCGCGCCAGTCGACCGACCAAAATATTTAACTTTGAAAAATGGATTGTAAACGAACACTGAATATTCTGCTCCTTTCGTATTTCAGATTAATTAATTTGTGTCTATACTCGAAGCGATAAACAGCCGTTTGTCAATCGAGATTAATAGTTTAGTAATATGTTAAGGAATTGAACGCAAAAATATCATTGTTTCGTGTAAAAGTGTCAATTATTACGTTCGATACAACATAAAATTTAAATAACACTAATATGAATAATAATATTATATTAATAGAANAATAGAACTAATATTTTAATTTATTTTTGTTAATATCAATAATATATAATAATATTCTTCGACCAAAAAACTAATTATGATATATTGCCAATTTAATATTTCACGCGTAATTTCTATTAAAGTAAATAAATATATAATACAAATAAATAAAATAACAATTGCTATTTCATATTACAAAAGTGAAATTTATCATAAACTTTAGAAAAATTTTAATGTAAAAAATTATTTAAATATTAGATTATCTAGATTTTATAAAAATGTAATAAAATTCTTCTCTGATGTACTATAAAACTCTATTATAAAAATTTATTAAACGTTAATCTATTATTGTGAAGAAAATAGAAATTACCAATAAATTACTATAATAATAAGAATCTATTATATCAAATTTTAATTAAATTTTGACTGCATATAAACAATAAATTATTATTACTAAATTATTAATTATTAATTATAATTACAATATATATTAATATTAATTCTTTATATGTGTGTGTACACCAAATATTGAAGCATGGTTCATTAAATAATTACTATTTTCCTACTAGAAATACGATCAACTATATCGCCTATAAAATATCTAAATCTCGAAATATCAATTGAACATTATACATATAATCGCAATCTACATCAATAATATACATAATGTGATAAGCGTATGCGCGTGTAATGTGATACAAAAAGAACATCATTACTTTGTTACAACGAAAAATTGTAAAGTCTCGTAAATGATAAAGAAACAGAATTGCAATACTATTGTTTTAAGGAAATCGTCCTACATATTTCAGAGCGTTAAATATCGGTGATGCGGGTATTGTGTGCGTATCATTATTGCCGTGCTCGCTCGTGCACGCGGAGCGCGTGGTATCACGTACGGCGTGATTGACCTCTGCGAGACTTGGACCGAGCGCGCGCCTTAGCGGCAAACAGCGTCCTACCCGAATACCTGACAGAATCGGAATGAATAAGGCGTTACGAGCTGCGTGTATCTCTTACGCACTGAGCTTTCCTTTCTCCTCCCTCACGGATCGCGGCAAGAAAAAAAAAAGATACAAATATATTTAATGTAATATTACAATTAATGGCTATATCCAATATGAATTTATTAGAGATGTATACTCATTAAATATGAAAAGTTACTTATGGAAAATATGGATTTGTTGCAAATACACATAATAAATTTAATTTATTTAATTAGAAAATTTATCATTATATTATGAATGAATATCTCATTATAATCTATTTAATTTTTCAGAAAAGAGATAGTACATTTCTTATTATAAATTACAGATTTATTAATGTTTGCATATAAATTAACAATTTTTTAATGTTACTTATATGGACAAAAATGATAATAATTAATAAGAAATTATTTTTTTCGGCTACATTAATGTATCTTATCCCATATTATTTATAATACGGGATATATTATTATCCTATATCATCATTATTATCCCATTCTAACGGGTATATTTTTTATTTTATTATATTATCTTACCCTCTTAACTAAAATTAATTTATTAAATACACAACTTAATTAATTTATTATAAAAAATATAAATTATATTATATATAAGTATTATAAATATAAATACTATATTATATATTTATATATATAATATGTTGTTCTTTTCTCATTAAATTTATTTATATAATTCATTTTTTTTATAAATATATATATGAATATTTGATGTAAGTTATCAGTAAACGAATTTAATTGATAAATTTCGATATTGACAAATGTTTTTCGTAAATAAAAGAATTATTTGAAATGTATCGTTGTCAAGATTAATTAATAAATTAATAAATAATCAAAATTTCCTATGCGACAGTTTTATATATAAACACAAGAATAGATTACAATAAATATATAATTATTCATTAAGTAAAGATTGATTATAAATAACAATCTAAGTCTGTGAATTAAGCTACGCGTTGATACCTATAGCTAATAGCAATTTTAAAGAAATTACAAGTTAAATTAATACGTCACTATTATTTTACAACAAGACTATGATCGTTGTGATAATTAGACCTAAGCGCATGGCCGTGGGAAACAAATATCAAAATGTGCAACAGGTAGCTTCAGCAAATAACGTTCATCACTTTTGATGGAAGAGAGAATGTAAAAAAAAACAAACGAATAAATTACTCTGGTTTCAACAAATCTTCAAAAAATGCTTTATATCGTGTCAAAATAATTATGCACAAACACCGGCGTATGGGGGAAACATTTTTATTCATTTTCACTCATTTTACCATTACACTATTATTCCTCTCACACAACAGCTCATTTAATTATACCTTCATAAAAGTGCAAATTCAAAAGGACGTTCTCTGAAGGAATCAATGTCCGCTTTTACCTTGTCCCGATTGCCTTCTCCTTCCGTCTCCTCTTAGCGAGCATCGATTAGTTCTTTTCCTCGAGGCCTTTCGCGACTGTTTCTCGTCACTGGCCTCGACACTCGTTTCGCCGACTTTTGCACATTTTTAGAAATTCAGGTTGCGTTAAATTGCCGGGCACGAATTGTGCTGGCCGCGTGTTGCGCTCTGATTCGATGGCGGTCACGTCTATGCTGCACGCGAACCTCGATCGCACAGCACGCATATGTCGACTGAAGATGGTAAAGTTTGAGAGAAAGATATGGTGTTGATCCGGCGTCAATAGAATTTATTTCATTCGTGAGTGCGAGATATTCATTGTATTCGGAAAGGATGCTAATTTGTACTTTGTTTGTATAAATGATCTATACTTAATAAAAAGAAGTTTAAGAAAAAAAAATTTTTTTAGTACTTTGAAAAAAACTTTTATCAATGTGTAAATTAATGTGTAAAATGATGTATGTTAAAATTTTACAGAGCATCTAGAAGCGGGATTGTACAGTGGTATTGCACAGTGAAAAATGGTCATTGATCTCATGCATAAGTAATTTGCAATCATAATTGGAATAATCGTAGGGCAAATTGAGCCACTTGTGGTTATCTTGATAATAAATTCCCGCGAGAAGTATGTAAGTAGCAAGAAAACGAAAAATACGGCCTAAAATGATGCGGAATGGCTCTATTATCAGAGATAATTCTACTATATCACTAAAATTCTTCGAAATGTAAGAGAAACGATGTTCGAAAAAAGAAAAATCTAACCACTTCTCGTGGGGCCACTTTGTGATTATCGTCGTAACAAATTACAGAAACAGCGCGGCACACATGGTTGCACCATGATATAACGCGATATACAAATTATCCAACTTTGTAGTCGCTGTTGTAATTCGAGGGGTATGAAGTTACGATTGCGGGTCTGGCGTATACGGTACTTGATTACTAGGGCGATTACAAAGTTGTTCCCTCTCGAATGCCCCTTTCGTTTTTCTCTACAGCAGTAGCACAAGGTCGCCAGAAATTCGATGGCGTGTGGCAATTGTTTGAGAATGACCACCGTACGGGAGCGAAAACAAACTCCGGAATTCGATTGAGCACGGAACAGCTAACAATATAGGAGAGAGATTAACATTGAAAACAAATGGCGTTTGAATACGCAAGAAAATATATATAAGTAATAAACATGATAAAATATGTAGATGATATCTCTATCAGCTTTGAAATATATTAATGTATTCAACGTAAATTTGGGAGGTAGATCGATCGTCCAATGTTCATAAATTACAGCCCATTCATCAAGCGAAAATAATAAATTACGATATTAACAACATCGGGACGTCAACAAAATAATAGAAAACACATTATTCAGTCGAGAGAATGGGCTGTGACCGATGATTCTCTACTGAGTGAGGGAATAATATGTAATTATTATTGCCGCAATTATACGCAACCAACCACATAATCTCTCCAAACATTGTAAATATTCTCTGCGACAAGCTGCGCAAAAATATTATTTTAGCTTCTCTGTTTATAACGTTTTATCTGTCTTTCGCCCTCATCAACAAAACCTCATAATTAGTGGAGGGTATATACACGTACTGGTTTTAAAATGAAATACTTACTACGTTTTCTGCGAATTTTCTACCTCTCTTTCTTTTCCCTCTCAATACCAATGACGTTAATTGCTAGCACTACCCCGGGAAACCTAAATCTTTAAACGGTTTCATCAGCAGCGAATATCAATCAACATTACTAATTCTTTTTCAACTGAAGGAAAAATATCAAGAGACATTTTCCAATTTCCGTGAATATATTTCGATAATTATAGAATCGTTCATTTAGATGTAAAATTGCGTCATAATTAAAAGATCGCGCAATTAAATTGCAATTATTTTAGGAAAGCTTTCTCTACAAAAGATTTCTATTCATAATTTTACTTTAATAAATAACTGATGTGCACATGGTTTTATTATCTTTACTTTCGTGTTTTTCTCCTTTTTTCGATCTCATGAAAACATTGTGCGAATTTAATTTTTCCTAGTGTATTCCTCTGTGGATTTTTAATTCTGACACACACAATAATTATGATTAGTAACGCAATGTCTCAAGTCGCGACAAAAGCACATGTACAAGATAATTTTCCTGTAATATACTCGATGGAGAAAGACATTATTGTAGAATTCTACGCCTTCGTATATTATCTAACATATACTAAAAGATACGTTTCCTCCATAAAATAATTAACATAAAAACGAACAGCAAGGGACTTCGCGTCGCGATACTGAAGAAAACATGAAAATAAACAGCAGTCCATTATCGTTCCCTTATTTCTTCCTCGCGAAGTAATTCCGCGAGCCATCAGATCGCAAGAATTCGTCGAACCGCGGTTTCTATTGCGTAATAAATTTTTCTTTGAAGAAAACTTATCGCAGAGGTCTTCCTTCGCCCTCTCTCAATTGTGTTTTGCAATAATTACGGGGCAATTAGACACACTATATAGCATAACAATGAATATTTTATTACAGGAGTTTTTGCGGCTTTGCAACTAACATTGGCGTACACCGGCACGCGATAGATTTTTCTCCTTTTTTTTCTACTCGATGGAGAACGTCATTTCGATGTCGCTTCGCGTTACAGAAGCGCGTTTATATTAAATCGATAGTTCCTTAGCGGTGACGAAAATTGCGGATACGTTGGCTGCTGCAGCCACGAAAAGCGGACGTCTGAGGCGTCAGAATTTAATTACGGAAATGGAAGCGGCTTATAACTGTCGTAGCACCATCGCTACCACCACCACCACCACCACCA
>QKQZ01055808.1:0-10107 GCA_003595255.1 Solenopsis fugax | reverse complement strand
AAATAATACTTGATAAATTAAGTTATCGATAGCTACGGCGTATATACCGCAGTTACCCTACAGACGCACCTTCGGCGGAAATTTAGCGTTGCATTTCTAATTTCGCATGGTTATAATCTTCGTATTGGAAACACGAAGCGCGAACATCGCGCGGATTTAGTCAGTCATATTATCCTTCATCCGTTAAATTATCCTTCAGAATATACACCATTAACTTGATACGATCAACGTAAAAGCATAAAAATATGAAGTTTATCTATCTCTAAGATTACACATCTGTAATTTATAGTTTTCGCTACGTTAAAGATCAGCGACCGTGCGTTCCGAATAACGAAGTACAACAGTTATGGCGTGCGAGAAACATTATATTCGAAACTTACCTCGATCGTACAGATAACACTCACGATGGGGAAAGTGTATCGCACGCGCTGTCCGCAAAACACTCACTCGCACATATATTTTCGTGGTTTTTCTCCTTTTTTTTCTCCCACAGAAAGCTTCAAACCGGCAGCCGGGCGACACGTGCCGGGCTCCCGTAATATTTATTCGCGTATACCTATTTCTCGGTAATAGTAATCTTCGACAGTATATAGGCGGGAGCTGATTCTCACCCCTCACGTGGAACAGCCGGGAATTAATTGCTTTCCACGTCAGGATTCGAAGGGGGAGCAACGCTGTTCGGTGAACAAAGAAAACGGCTGCGGTCGGCTGCGAAGTTAAGGAAGACCCCGCGGAATATCGCGCGTCCACGCGATCGATCACTCGGAGCAGCGACAGAAAACATCCGGCGGACTATAATTCTCGGCAGACAGCCTCTTATAGCGGATACAGGGACTCGTTGTCGGGAATTCTATCGATCCGCTAATTTAATCTCGGATTACCCATGCCGCGCCGCCCCGGCGCGGCGTGAAGCGCGTAAAGATTTATGAGGCTCGTCGGAATGGATCCCGTAAAGCAAAAAATTAAACGCGGCTATTAATCCGACCGTATCGCCGAATGTGGTTGCAGGATGACTTTTTAACGCGATTGGCAAATATCATTGCGAAGCGATAAAACGCTTTCCTACGTTTACGAGCACTTGTGAAACTCGACATTGAATACACGGACAGAACAATTCTGCTGCAGCATCTAAAAATACAGCTTGGTAAATAATTTTGTGTTGGACCATCAAAATAATTATGCAAGACGCTCAAATATGACAATACTGCTGCAAAAAGTTTCAACATTCTAATAGCCAATTTAAATAATTTTTTCCAATAATATTTAATAGTTCAATACATAATTATTTTAAGATTTCAACAAATCCGTTCTTTCCCTGCATCATTTAGAGATTTATGTATCGTTGCTTCGATATTGAACTTATTCTTATTCGGGACATTTTTTCGTCGTCGTATGAGAAATAATAATCGAATAAAAATAATACATTAAATTTAAAAAATGGAATATAAAATATAATTTTGAGAACGCTTCTAAACAAGCCCCTTTCACATTTCTTACAAAGAACGGTCAGTAACGATTGCGATATCGAACCCTCCTCCCACTCACCTTTTTCTTAGGGGTTTCAACTGTCCGTGAACACGCTTAACGTACCACGAATTGGGGTTCCTCCTGCGCCTTCGTGACACCCGTGTCCGCATCCAGTAGAGGGGTAAAACTGCCAGGAGGTTACTTTACGGCGATGTTCCCAACGGGACGAATTCTAAGAGCCCCGGGAGGGGAGGCGTGGTCACGCATCACCAATTGACGGATGGATCTTCGATTACGATGGGCGACGTGCCGTATAATTGACCAGGTGTCGCGAATCAGCGAAAGCTGGCGGATTCATGACTCTCGATTAATCAGCACAAAACGCGCCTTCGTAGAAAGGGAGGGCGCCCGAGGGACTCGAATTCTCATCATCGATCGAATTCCCATTATAAGATAAAGGGAATTTATTTTCCGTTCATAATCCTTACCTGTAAACGCAGTAGAAGCCGATAAATTTTTTTTTTCGCAAACTCACGATAGATTTCCGAAGCTGAAAAGAATTTTTTTTACGGACATTTGTGATCCAATCCTCAAAGAATTTTACATTCCGTGCTTTTTGTGAAAGCAAAGGCCCGTTATTTTAATCGTTCATCAGATTGATTCAAAATTTTGCCTTTTTTCAATTAACTGATTACATTTTTTAGTACGTGTCGTTTAAAATTCCGTGCCGAGAAAATTCCTCATGCAAACTTGATAAGCTTAATATTCATTAACCTTTCTCCAGAATGTCATGTTATACTATCACGGAGTCATGCAGAACGTGATAAATTCATCGTCTCGCTCGTAATTACCGGACGATAGTTCGCATTCGTCTCTCGAGAATATTTACGACTTTTCATTCGGATAGCTTCATTCAACGAGAAAAGTTCCGCAGGCGATTGTTTAATTATTACAAGTTCGTATAGCAATCGAATTTTTATTTATTTCAAGCACCGACATGGTGTATAATTAACGGAGCAGTTAATTATAAGTTCAGCGATACCAATGTTTTGCTTTCAGCGTGCGAAATTCTTCTTTTTGTATGAGGCATCTAGCTTGTTATCTGTCTAAATATGAATGTTTAAAAAAATTTCTGACACGACTGATAAATTTAAAACTCTCTAATAAGATTATAGCTCCACTATTTTAAAATGTAATACCTAATTTATTATAGACTTTGTAGTTTCTTGTGTTATTACAAATCAAGGATTAATGAAATCAGGACGAGGATACTCTTTGAGAGGAAGGGAGTAAATAACTCGAAACACCATAATTTTTTTTTGCATTTCATTTCATTTCACCAATATCTTTAGGATAATGGCATTAAAAAATGTTTATTAATATAATATGTATACTTTCCTTAAAATCATCATATTCGTATTCTCATAGCGTAATAATCATAATATATAATTATTGTAATATATATATCTATATTTATTTATATATAATATATATTATGTTTATATGTCTTGCATATAGAGAATAGTCAATTAGATAGTAGGTTGTGTAGGTTTTTGTCGTGTTTATTTATTCATCAATTTTTATTTGTTTAATATTTAATGTATAGGTATTCCATTACTAAACATACAAAAGCGGTATAAAGCTCGATCCTCACACGCTGTCTATTTATAGTAATAATCATCGCGTTCTTACAAGATTTCCTTAAAAATTGCGTTACGAAATACGTTTTTTTGTCTGTTTTTCTTTTTTTCCACCACATTTTAAACCTAGGCGTAGCCGCGTAACGCGCTAATGCTTACAGTGTACTTCCTGTCCGTCCTTTTGCTTAAAATACCCCTCCCGGCGGTGTCCCCGCGTCGCGCCCCGGGACCAGAAGGAAGGATAGGCCCCGTTGACGAGAGGGGGTGACCGGGAAGGGAGGACGCTTAAGCCCGAAACTGCCAGGACCCATATTGACCGTGTCCTCCGCTCTGAGAGTAGAGCATTGATTAATTAACGCAAACTCGTGTAGAGTGCGACGTAGAGTGGACGACAGGACGGTCGACCCCCGCGGCGGACCTTGACCCGGAGATCGAGCCCGAGGAGAGGAGGTCGAACGATTCCGTCGACGGTTTCCTGACTAAAGTATTAAATGTCCATTACACGTGTACGTGTACCTGTATGTGTATGTGTGTGTGTGTGTATGTCAAATCGCTTCTCCGAGATCCCCGTCTCTCGCGTTTTCGTTTCCCTTTCACCTCGCGCTTTACTCCTTTAGGCCCGCGGACTTTGAAACGCGTGTTTCACGAGGCGCTCTTTGCCACGAGATCGATCACGAGATCGGACAGCTTGCAGGGTGGAGCTCGAAGCATGTCTCGCCAATCTCTCTCGGAGAAACGATCCGGGACTGTTATGTTAAGCACTAGCTCTCGATCGAGACACAGTTTATCGATATTATATATACTTTTTCTTTCAAACGCGATTCTCATCCTTCGATACTTTCCGCTTTATGTGTATGGTGTCCGTATATATGTGTGTTTCTTTTTTTCGTGCGTCTATCTTCCCCTCAAAGTCGCTGGCGGGTGCACCGCGCACATCTCCCTTAACGATTCCTGGATCTTTCTCTCGTCTATTCGCACGCTCGACGGACGTGTCCTCGACTGTCCAAAATCGGGGGCCGTGCCAGCGCCGCGAACAAAAACCCACTTTACTCTTTGCGGCGAACGCCAGCTCGACAAATTCAAGTTTCTCAGACTGTCTCGTCGCAGTCATTCGTCGTGTACGTCTAGTGGTATTTCCCTCTCCTCGAAACACTCACGAGCAATCGCTACGGGAACATTTACAACGGCCAGCGCTCGATGTTCGCCCTCACGAAGGAATTCCTCGCGAATGTCTTCGCCTAATCGTTTAAACTTGACGCTCGTTAGTCGAAAGCACGTCCGCGCAACGTATGAACTCGTCAACAATTCGACGCATTTGCAGCGTCATCGTCAATTATCGCTACAAGATGGAGCGACGCAGTTTACAGCAAATACCTCTCGTTTTTTTTTCTCTCTCTTTCACAACCAATATCTTAATACCAAATATATTCTCCTTAAATCCTACCTATCCACATCATAATTATATGTTCAACATGCAATATAAATGAGAGCTCGTAAAGGAACTTATACATTTGAACATTATACAATGCTTTCTCAATGAATTGATACATATATTATATACGAATTATATAAAACTCACAAACATGTACAACTTTCAGCACAAAGAAAGAAACAGCATATACTTTATACCTTTTATTTGGATTAACATTACGTCATACTCGAGAATCTGGATGACAATACGTATCGAAACTTAAACTATAACAATCTGAATATAAACTCGTGATTATTACGGGAATCCCTTTCTTCATTCTGTGGAGCAAAGATGACAATTACTGTCAGTGACCCGCCAGCTAAAGGTACAGCGTAGTATCTAATAACCCGAGTTAGACTCTCGCCCTCAAGCCAACCAAACAAATATAATCGCATACAATTACAATACGAATTATTAAATATCAACTCTTATACTCTAACGATAGAATGATCATAATAAGAGTTTGGCAAGNTAAGAGTTTGGCAAGCGCTAGGGAAATAGTGCCGATCGTACAATGTAGTGTATCTTGTGTGTGTGTGTGTGTGTGTGTGTCTCCTATGTGCACTTTATAATTCCTCTGTGTGTACTCTCTCATTTTATTCGCGCTGTCGATGGTGTGTAGCGGCATCTCGACAGCGAGACCATCGGAAAAACGGCCACTCTCTCGATCTGTCGATATGCGTTCTGCGTATCGGTCCGTTAAATGTTTTCTCGCATGGAAATATTAATTAGATCTGCCTAGAACAATTTTTCGAAAACCGAAGCTCGACAATAGACGAGTAACGTCCTTCGGTCCTAACGACTAACAATCGCTTGAATTAGATTGCAGCAATGCATCGTGGAAACAATAGACCTCACAGATATCGGTAGATTCGAAAAAAGATGTACTTATTGATTCTCCAGACATACGTCAACGTTCTTGGATTATTGCATGCGTCTTCGAGGGTGAATTTGACGAGGGAGGAGCAAGGTGGAGAACTCGCCGTTTTCCCAGGTTCGTAAAATTTCATCGAGATAGATGCGAAAAACCCACGGCCGAGGACGACGATCTACGTTTTAATGCGCGCCTTTTCCCGCCCCCTCCCCCCCTTTTTTTGCGAGTCACTTTCGAGAGAATAGATTTTTATCAAAAATATATATATCTATACATCTGTGTATACGTTTGTCTCACGCCCGTTCCTCTTTTCATCTTTCACTTTTAGTCCACGGCGTCGATCGCCCGCCCAACGCTCGAGTCTTACGTACGGATATTCGAACGATCAAGGAACTCTTGATGGTTCGGATATGGAGTCGTTGGACCGCCGGTGTTCGCCGTCGGAGTTCAATCAAGTGTCGATACTCTGTCCTCCCCGGCTCGTCGTCTACGATCGTACGAGAATTTTCCGCCGACAATCGTCGAGGAAATCCCCGTCTCCTCCCGTATTCGCTCCTCTTCCTCCACCTCTTTCCCCTCCTCGTTAATTTTCGCCTCAAATTGTCGACGCGGCTAATTAAACGGAGATCAGTCTCGAACGATCTGCGATCTGTTATTATCTCGAATACTCGGTGCGGACTTACGAAACTTGTGGTCCTTCAAAAAACAGCATATAAAACGGTAGAAAACTCCTAGGCTGGAAAGATTATGTTTCTCGAGTCTTATCTTCGGCAGTTGCAAGTTACGTTTATGAGGCGATGTACACTTCCATCGACCGACGAACGCGAAAGCCACTTACGGTAAAAAATAACGTATGGGATCGAACCCGTCGATCGTCACCCGTCGTCGAAAGTTAATCCACGAATTTTCGTCGACAATCTTGAGGATTCGTTTCTCCTTCGCTTCACTTTGACGTTGACTCGAAGACAACTTGATTTCGGGTTCGATCGAGCACGAGTCTTCTTCGTTTGACGTAATTTTATTTTATTATAAATTCATAAATGTATAACATTCGGATATTCTAACTCGATTGTCGCGGTCGATCAAAGTGCAAGACCTCGATATTATTTTCATTTATTGCTCCTAGATAGAAGTATAGTTGCATGTATGAGCGTTTGTATGTATATGGAGGTACACGGGAAGTTCAATTGGTGCTGGCGATTTTGTGTAACTTTGTGTGACGTGTACGCGTTGTGTGTCGGTTATGTGTAGATATCCCATAGATAATGCATCGTAAAAGGGAAACAGCTAGAAAGAGATAATTCTTTAAATAGATTACCGGTATTCCCTCGTCTATCCATAGGCGGGTGCATGCAATAAACACACCGAGCTCTAACTACGATACTGATTTTTCGAAGCTTACATGTCTAACTGCACGTGATTACTCACGCGGCTCCCGTAATATGCGTTCGTTCACTTCGTTCGGTTAAATTTACCATGCCACTTAAGACCAGCTCGACAAAGATTCCGTAATACTGCGAGCGATTTCCGCCCGCGCGTTACCCTACCGCAAGGGACGACTGTCAACAACGAGATTAGCATCGAGAAAGCGATCGAGTTAACTCTGAAATCGCCGGCATTGAGGTAAAACTTGACGTGCACACTGATATACGTCGATATGATAGCGAACGGAAATTATCTCTCTTTTGTATATATGTTATATATTTATAAAATCTATAAGTATATGGATGTATGTGGGAGGAAGGGGTGGGTGAGTGGGTGTGTGTGTGTGTGTAGGGGAGACACGCGTGAATCGCGAGATTCGACATGCATCGTTGCACGCTTTCAAAGTTATCGCGAAGCCTCGATGAAAATGTTCCTGAGAATTTCAAAGGGGATCAGTGGGGCCGCGCCTTAAGTGCTAATGGCAGTCCGGATCGTTAACACATAGCTACATGCGCGTATATTATATATCATACTTCGCTAATAATGTAACGTTCAGTGAACCTAGCGCTAGGTATGTTATACGGTACGTTTATCATATAAACCATTTCATTTAATTTTCATATTCGTTATCGCAATAATTCCTACACCAGGGAAAACATCGTTAAACACATTATCTCTCGCCTAATATTACTCTTTTTTTTTTTCTTATCTCGTCACTCTCTTCCTTTCATTCTCTCGCGCTCAGTAATAATTAATAATCTTCTTTTCATCTTTCTCTCTCTTCTCTCTCTCTAATTTATTATTTCTTTCTCTCTTTCTTTCTCGCTTTATGTCTTTCCTCGTTACGCCTTCGTCGTTTAATATTTTATTCAGCGCTCGATATAGTTATTCATATTAGAAAAATTTGTACTCTTATAGGGGAGGTATCGAGGGATACAGCTGCCTCGCTGTTGTTCTATATTTTTCATGATTTAAGGGAACATCTTACCCAGTCTCGCATGTGTCACTTCCTAAAATCGAGTAACATCCACTCGCGATCTAACCGAGTCGTGCAATATCGCGCAGAACGCGTTCGCGCACTTTTTTTCCGTCCTTGTAAAATGTCCCAATTCGTGTCAGATGTCAGCCAGGTAATCGAACGAAGCACGCGACGTGTCCAATCGCAAGGTGATTGATAGAAAAAAAAAAATTACATGGTAAATAAATCGTCAAATTCCTTAAATTAGATCTCGATCATCCTGATGTACAAAAAATATAATACAATAGTTGTGGTCGTGCCCAAAAATCGTTATTGTGATAAGCTAAAAAAAAAGTATCGTATAATCGTACTATTGACCATAATAATTTTTTTTCTATGGAAATAGAAAATGTCGACTCTTTTACCAATTGTATACATCGTGATTGGACAGTCACGGGCAGGGTCGTAGTTTCTTTTTTTTTGTATCCTGCTGGTGAAATTGGTACGGTCGAACGAAATGGAGAACTCAGTGGCTATAACTGGCGAGAAAACGGATGAGGAGCTCGGTAGAGGGTGATCGGAAAACTGAGTAGGATAGGTTAATTTTTCAGGCTAAAGATCCTTGCAAACCTTGCAGTCACTCATCTCTCATTCACGACCGCTAAACTGAGTCACGATTGCGTTCACGTAGCCTTACTCTCCGAGTTCCGTCTGCCAATCTGTATTCACCATTTTTAGCGATAGAAGAATGCGCGTGCGAGCGCATCGACTCTTTACGAAGTCGCGACGCGAGCCCATCGTGACTCCGACTAAAGCTACACGAGAATGGGAAATAGCTCCGTTAATGCATAAGTATACGCGTGTGTATATATATGTTTACCACGTGCAAACGTGCCTACAGATAGGACTTGATACGAACTACAATGTCTAAGGAGGAGTTCCCTTTCTTTCCGCGAAAAGGACTGGTTAACCGGTGAGCGATCCTAAGCCCCGCCAAATCTTCGATCAAACCGTACACCGCTAGGTAATATGTAATATGTGCTTACCGTTATTATCGCTATCACGCTATTATATGTACGTGTACACGTATATATCCATTATGTGCATATATATGTATGTAATATTATTCAAACCGTCGTTACGACCGCCTTTTGTAGGTTCCTTCGAAAAAAGCTCCGACCTCGCGCGACCTCAGCTTCAACGTTTCCCTCCTCCTCGTTGCCCTCCTATTTCCGGCAAAACTTTGTGCACACCGTCGACATCCGTCGATCGCGAATTCCAAACGCTCGCGAAACATCCGCGCTCGGTGCAATGCCGCCGATTATTCGTTTTTCTGATTGTTTCCAATTTTTTCTTTTTTTCTTTTTTCTTTACTTTTTATTTCTCTCGATTGAAGATCGTAGGAAGGCGAGCGAGAGTCATAGGGCAGGGCAGTAAGACATGGAAAGGCTATCGCAATTCGCTGTTTCCTCCGTTTTTTCATCCTTTTTATCGTTCGTAGCCATCTCGCTTCTCTTTTTCCTCTTCGTTCTTCCTTTCTCTTTCCTTCTCTTGTTCTCTATCTCTCTCTCTTTTCTCTCACCGCCCTCGGGAAAAAAAGAAATAGACCTGAACGTCCGCGATGGGAGATAAAACAGGAAATCGGAAAGAAGTCTGGTGCGCGATGTTCCAGAAGACAGGGACGTTTACGTCGCTCGAAGTCCTCGATTGTACGTGCAATGGGAAGAATTCACTCGTTAACCGGGACTCCAATGACGACGAAGTCGGCAGCGATACGGTAAAGAAACGTTAGACTGTCCTTAAGTGTGCGCTAGCTGTATATCCGTCAAACGCGTGGCCAATTACGGTTCGTCACAGTAACGACTTCGAGAAAATACGAATGAATCTGATTTCCGTAGACGACGTTCGTCGTAAAATACATTTAAGCAGATATAATCGAATAATAAAATAATAAATAAAAATAGCGCGGTTTGCTTTATTTTGAATCGTATTTATTTCATGATTGTATTCAAATTATGTATTACAAATAAGCCAATCATCTCTTTTTTTTTTCAATCTTTTCCAAGGTAAAAAATTCTCACTATATGTATCTTGGATAATTTTTGGAATTATGAGCTTTCTTTTATATCTCAAAGAAAAATGAGCTTTTTGCTCGACACGCGGGAAAAAAGATACAAAAGTTAATATAGTAACATAGGTATGTACACAGTAAAAAATTGGACTTTCTGGGACATGCAAAAAATGTCCCAGAAAGTCCACTCTAAATTTTAAG
>QKQZ01055807.1:0-26996 GCA_003595255.1 Solenopsis fugax | reverse complement strand
GGCACGACGCGACGCGATGCGACGTGGCGCAGCGCGTAAATCCGCGGCGCGTTTTAATTATGGAAAATAATTTGCGTATTTCGCGCCGAATGCGACAACTCGCTCGCGCTCGGAGAAATTAATTATGACGCGCGAATATAACGGTGGCAAACGATGACGCCGAGTTAGCCGACATCGCCGATGCGTGTTACGCCCATGTCGGGGCGTTATTGTCACAACCCGCCGATAAACCCGATGCCGCGAAATTCTCACGCCGCTCGTGCTCTATTTTCATTTCGTTTCACCCGGCAGCGCGCCGCCTGCGGACTCGACGAGAGGAACCCGACTGTTTTCGAAATTATACGACAGCGATCGAGTAATGACACGTTTCGTGGTGCGAAAATGCGACCGTTTTGCGTCGACCCAAAATTGCCGCGCAAACTGGTGAGGCACTATGAGGCCAGGAACCAGGTGTGTCTCTCCCCGATGCTGGCGCGATGTCATCGCGCCCTGTAATCTTCCTGGCAGAGGCCACGTTTCAATGTTTCGACAATTGGCCGACGATTGCATATCTGTCTGTTTACGCGTCTCAAAAGAAAAAGAAAGGATGAACGGGAGAACGTTGCATAAACGTGGGCGGAAACGAAACCGAGCGGTGAATAATGACGGATCCGCGCTCGAAATTAGATTTCGACGTTTGTCGACGGCTAATTCGGACGGTGTGCTGTAGGTTCTTCTCTCTTCTCGGTTCTCGATTCTCGGAGCGAGAAGACGAGAGTAACCTGTCCATTTCTACTCGTTCCTTGCCTCTACCGCCTTCACAACCGCCGCCAGCAATGCGACCATCACTACCATCTTCCACCTCCTCTCTGACGCGGAACCTTGAGGTTACCCACAACTAATACCGGCACTCCGGACCCTCTGCGACGTAACCTCTCATCACCTTGCTATGTCTCGAACGTCTTGCCCACTCTCTGATTTGATTAGCATAATTGCACTTACCTCGGCCCCACCGACCGACCGCGAATTTGACGGAGGTAGACTTAGGGCGAAAAAGAGGCCGAGTGAGGACGCGACTTGATATTAGAAGGGATGCGAAAGAAACCAGATGAATCGATCTAAATGATAATAATATTATTATTGTATTATATATTGCTTGTGGCAATAATAATTAAGATAATTAAATGATGAGAAATATGGAGAAATGCCTAGACGCTTCGAGAGTTACAAGCAATCAAAACAATACAAATAAAACACGAGTTTTTATAATGTTTTTAAAATTGTTCGTTTGATTAACGTGTCGCTTAATTTTTTTTCATTCAATTGGAACCGCACGCTTTCTAGCTTTTCTGCGCGATTGTTAGAGAAATTTTTATATCGAACGTGTTACAGTTACATGCACGTGCCCTATTGTTTTCACTGTTTTCAGGAAAGCACAAAACATCGATGAGCGCAACACGCGCGAGGCAAATAATAATAATAATAATAATAATAATAGAGAGAAATGTCAGGCCGCTAAAATAGTTTGGAATTTTAATCAACGGCCGGAACGTTTCCGGCTAAAGCGGCTTTCCCGGCCGGCCATGCTCATGAAATATTTTCTCTTAGGTCGGCGCAATAAGTGATACTTTTATTATGCATTCGCAGGCAGAATGGCGCCGTCCCGTTTATCGATTCGCTGGCAGAGTAAATTAATTATTTCCCTTCGCGCGTTTCCCGGTTATAACAGTTAATGACATTTAGTACGATAACTAACGTATTTTCTGCTGTCGTTTGCGACACTAAAGCGACACCATATCGATTTTAATACTCGTTTTTGCTAATTAACAGTTAGTTTCACGTTTTATCATCGTGATTTTAATGGGAACGCATAAAAGGGTATACTTGTAGGTAAATAAAAGGAAATTGTTACCGAGACACAGTCGTACCGGATCGCGTTACGAGAAATGGAACGATGTTAGGGTTACGTTTCATCTCGCAATAAACTTTCCAGTCGGTGTTAAAATTTGAAGGAAAGACGATACGATGGACAAATTGAATGTTTGCGGCACTCAAAAGATACCCCATGGGATGCCATTGTCCGTCTCTGGAAACGGCGCAGCTCGGATATCGCTTGAATGGAAGTCTCCAATGTGACGTCTTCAATTTTTCATTTTTCCGGAGCGCTCGTGTTCTCCATCGTTTTCTATATTGTTAGCCGTGCAATCGCGCAAATGATCGATCGGGAAAAAACGTGCGGAAATGTCACGGCGACGTTGAACATATTCGTCTGTATTATTCGTCCCCTGGACGAGATGCGAACTTAAGAAATTAAAAGGATGATCGATCGCCGCAGCGGCGAACGACGTATTAATGTTATTCGAGATGGTTTTATCATGCGATATATGTGTCTGCAAGTTTTATAAAATTTTCCTCTGTTCTTTCAATGCTCTCGGGAAATGAAAAGTTCATTATATGGCTTGACAGTAAATTTGCAAAGCCGAAAATGATAAATTACTTCCAACACGAATTTCAATTTCAATTGAAGGTAAGAAAATAAGTAAGCTGTATGATTTAATTGGTATAATATAATTTTTTATAATTAGTGAATTTCTTTATATTGTATGGATAGCAAAATATATTTATATGCCAATAATATATTTATATGCGTCATTAATATTGAAAGTATCGAAAAAAAGTAATAAGGATTATTTCCTATATTTGCAATAAATGTACTGTAATATTAATTTCCATATTGTTTCTAATATTATATTTATATTCAGTATACAATTAATAATAATCTATTAATATTTATATAAATTACATTTATATATTGTACATTATTATATATTATATTAATAATATTTTATATTATTAGACACACACGCATGATTTAAAAAATATATTTGGAAAATATAATTATTATATAAGTGAAATATTTCAAGCGGAACTTATGTCTCCGACTCGACAACCATTGGTAGCAACCCTTGAAGAATGTTGTAGGGTGCTGCCACCCTACGAACGTCCGTTAAACTCCGAGGTTTCCGTAAACGGGGAAGTTTCCTTTTGCCGGAATATTTTGTCGCCGCAAAATGTACCTTACCGCGTCTGATACGTAAGCAGTTTTATCTACTACTCTTCTGATATTTCAACAGGGCTTCGTTCAAGCGAGAAGTCTCGCGAGAAGCTTCGACTCGCGGGTGTCGAATTAATAAATTATTATTAATCATAATTCAATCGATAAATTACTAATAAGATTTAATTGAATATAACAGGCAAATAGGCGCCTTCGTCTAAATTCTGTATCTTTCATTCCTATCTCGACAACGAAATTTCATTTCGAACTTCGATGAAATTCTGGCGACGGCGCTGACTTCGGAATAATTTAGCTGATTCTCGAGACAGTGAAAGTGCACTATTGCGATCGCGTATCAGGACTCTGCGGAATATTCCAAATGATAGTTCTACATGGGTGCAGGTGTCCCCTTAAAAAATAAAAAGAAAAAAAAACAATGTCAAGCCAAAGAACGGTAGAGAACGCGGGAGTTCCCATCGTGTTTTATCCGGGGGTGCATGCGCATGTCGTTTCTCATAATTGAAAATCACTGTAATCCAATATTCCTGCCGGGAGGCAGGCGCGACGTAAAGTCGCGTAGATCCCGCTTAAGATCGCGCCACCCCAATGAGCCGACGAAATCCCGATGCCGACCAATAAGACGGCGTCGCGGCGGACTTGCAATAACAGGATCGCGACGCGTTCGGGACCCTTCACCCTCCGGGACAAACCGCACCGACACGCCGTACACGCCGAAATCCGCATATTGTTTCCCTATGGGATCCCGCGTAGACCCGCGTACATTGCGAGACGCGCGTCGTGGGTCTTTTCTATGTCGCTTTATTACGACCGACGAGGATGTTCGCCGCGACGAGGTATTTACGGCTTAGCCACGCGCCGTTTTCGCTATCGTCTTTACGACACGCCGACGAGAAAATAAACGACGACGATACAGCGCACTAAAAACGAAAGTTATTAGCGGACGCGAAGACGTTGTTGGCGCACGTTCGAGCTAATAATTCGTTCCGTCGGAAAGAAATATAGCGATGCCTGGGCGTATCTTCTCATTCTTTGTGGCTAATATTAAATTTTAATTATAAGTGGAAAATGAGAGTCACTTGGAAAAGAACGGAAAGTTTATTTCTCCTAGAATTAAGTACGTAATTGCAAGAGAAAGGGATAGTATGACGCTTAGAAAGGAAACGCTCGAGGACACAGGAAACGCCAAAAATGTTGTCGAAAATCTGTAAAAACAGCTGCAGTACTTCTCTTCCATAAAATAATGTAGAAAGTCACGATCCCGGACGCGAGAGCGAAATAACTCACGTGGCCGACGTTTTCCTGCTTGTCCAATGTTCCGATGAAATATTCTCGCGTTGCATTTATTTAACCACGCGGACTGAAGTTCGCGATTCTGAGGGAACTGCCAGACTTACCGGAGCTCGCCGGAGCTCATATCATCCACTTGACTTCTCGAATACGCTCGCCGGCGCGCGGCGACTTGCCACGTTTCACTACGCTGTTGCCTGGTTACAAATGCGAACCTCTGTATTATTCGTGGCCCGACGATCCCAGGGGTGACGTGAAGAAAACTTAGTCCGACGCCCAAACAGCCGGTTGTAGACGGCAGACGGCGGGGATACGTATCCGAGCGCGAATGATATTTCGTCTTTAAAGTTTTCAGCATAAATCGTCATTCGCTCACGAGCCGCGGCAGAGGGTAGCGGAGGCCACTGGCGAAAGAGCGTCCCGTAACGTTCGTTGTCCCGCATGCATGAAGTCCGCGCGACTTCGAGGAGTCGTGAAAGGAGACTCCTTTTTCTTCCCCTCCTCGGACGCGTCTTCCCGACTGGCCCCTCGTACGGGGTTTTCAGCGTGCGGAAGTAGCCCTCCGGGGGGGCAGCGCGCAGCATCTATTTTATAGGACTGAGAAATATCGGCGGCATCAATAACGGTTTATCTCGAATACAAATTGCCGCCCTGAGAGGGCCACTGCCTTAAGAAAACACTCGTAATCCATAGGAAGTGAAGCAGGGACGTAGTGACAAGTCGATGGTGCCCGTATCTATCGCCTCCGGGTCTCGATCGACCTTCGCGCTTACGCGCGACGCCCTGCCGACGATACGACAATGGAAATTAATCTCGCGGCCCTTCTCGCCCGGTGTTCGACTTATCACGCCAGTCACATTGGATCCGTGACTCTTAAATATTCCGGTCATCTACGCGCGGCAGTGATGGACTTGCTGCGTGCAAGATTGTTTTTTCTCACAATAGCTACGTAAACCACCGAAGATGCAGGCTAAACAGAATCCATGTCTCCCCCGTGGAGCGCGTGTTTTTTTAGGAAGCTAAGGTTGCTGACGCGACATAAACGATAAAGTAGGAAGAAAACGTTAATCTCACGTAGTTATAAATGAACCGATAGTGTTTGTATTAATTCTATATTCTTTATATGACAGTTCAGCTCTTTTCTTCTATAAACGAAGTCACCGTTATGATGTTGCGAACATTAGCTACGCTGTCTTTGATAAAAAAAGGCTTTCTGACAGGGGGAGGAGGGGACGGGGGGGGTGAGGTCTTTCCGTTTTTCTCCAACGAAACGTCCCGTTCTTCGTCTATTCACGTTGTCGGACGATCGTGGACGGACATGGCCTAATGGCGGTGCCGTTGACCGCGATGATGAATGACACGATGGGAGACATTCAACGCGATCCGCCGTTTCAAGAGGTTTTTTGTCGTGGAAGCTCGTTACGTTTTGGCACCAGCCTGGACAGCAACTATGTGCTAGGTGGCAAGCTCGGTTAATCGCTTTCCAAAACTACGCCGAAAAAGCCATTCGCCGTCATGACGGCGGCCGGTTTTTGGTGCCGCCGCGACTGTTGGACGTCGTTAGCTTTTTCTCGTCTCGATATTCAATGACGAATCACCGTCGCGATCACTGACGGCGTCATGCAAATATAAATCCCGGTCATTACGGCCGGCAAAACACAATCACACAATTAATTGAAATCGAACAATTTCGAAATTATCGCGAAATCGATAACGCGTAGCGTAGCATTTGCGTTAAACGCAATTTTAATGTTCACGCTCGCGACGTGCTTGTACATCTATCTACTTATCGAGTCATTGTCGCGACTATCGCGACTCGACGCGAGGAATACGAGTTTAACGTAGTATCAACAGCTCGATCATTTCCGCCGTTGTGGATTTCTTTCAGTGCCCGATGTACAGGCTCATTCTAACCGACTCTCGCGTCGGATGCTGCGCTCGCGTTTACATCAACGTGAATTCCTGTGTACAAAGCCAACGTGAGATAGCCAGGGCGTACCTCTGGCGCTTGTAAACCGAATTACCGGTATTAGTGCTGGCGCACGTTTACAAGCATCTCGCGCTTAGCCGGGGATATTACGGTTGTTCGGAATTACTTGTTTGATTGCCGCGTACGGCGCTGCGCCGTACGGCGCGCCGCTGTCGTAGTACGAGCGACAAGATTAACTCGGTTACTCGAAACTACCCTCGTGGTAGACACTACGGAACCGCGACTTTCCTCCGGATCTCTTCTAGATCCACCCTCTCATTCCCGCCGGCACGTTCAGCAATATTCCCTATTATCTTCACTGATTTCTGTTTGCTTTCTGCAAAATTACGCCTTTATTACGTTTATCTTTTGCTATTGCTTCGTTGGTCCTTTATGATAATCGATACATTAAATTTTAATAACGCTTATATTTTAATCTCAAAAAGGAAAAAAGTATCAGATCTTAAATATCGTAAGTTGATGATTAATTATCTTATCGCCATTTTTTTTACGCCGTTTTATGCCAAGAAGATCGCAAACAGACGTGGCATTATAACAAGTTTTAATCACTTGAATTCGGGCGCTCAGTAATTCGAGCACGGCTTTAGGGTTCATTTGTCATTGCTTCCACGCGCCATTGCCGAAATATTATTAACACAAGTCCATAAAAGAGATGGCAGATTCTCCCACGGTAAGAAAATTCAGTAATATACGGCGAATACATATGCGTTTGCGCACTCTTACAGACGTGCGATATCGTCCGATCTCCCTCTCTACAACATAAACGTGATTGATATATTATTAAGGGCGTCCATTAAAGAAAAGCACCGTGGTTGGATGAAATATGCCGCTTTTCGAGGGGCGAGGGCTTTCCAACTCGAATCACCCCTGGAATACGTCCGACTCAATGCGAGGAAAGAGGAGCAGGCTCAATGTGGCGGCTCGGCCCCGCGGGGGGTTGAAACGGAATAAGATGGAGAAGAGGGAAATACGTCCGCGTAAATTTAATGCGGAGGAGAGGGAGGGATACGCGGCGTGACGAGGCCGCCGCCACGTGGCGCCAATCCCACGGTTCGGGCTCGCACAAGTGCAGCGTCGAGGTCAGAGGGTTATTCGGAGCGGCCACCTTACCGTCCCTCCGAATGGAGACGGTAGGTAAGTGTCCCCGGTACGTCGAGAACAAAACGAGGAAGCTCGTCTTTCGGTGAAACACGATCCGCCGACTGTCACTGGAGACGTTTAAATAAACTTAGAGGCGACTCTGTTTGATTAGGAGGACTTCTTCGCGACGAAGACGGGAAGTTTCGGAGTGGCGTGTGCACGAGAAATTGCGTACGCGACACAAGTTCGTTAAACATAGCAACGACCTGGAAAATAGTGCTTCACGAATGTAAAAGATATGTAGTCGGAAAAACTTAATGTAGGGCACAGTACAATTGCGAACTCTTGGCATGCATTTTTATTTTCTGAACAGAAAATACAATCAGACATTTAAGCTCTAGTGTAATTAGAAAGTTTGCAATTTGAATTAGTTGGCACATGAATATAAAAAAAAGAATTGTGATGCGAGCAAAATCGTGATTTATTTTATTTTGAAAAAAAAATGTTTGTTAATGTATGTGTACAATACTAAACATAGCAGGGTATAATTCCTCACAAATCATTTTCTAGCGTCTTTTGTGATGAACAGAAGAGAAATTGACGAAAAAAGAAATAATATTATTGCTAAATACTATTTGAAATTATACTTATGTTCAAATTTGTACTTAAACATTTAAACACCTGCATGTTCGAAATTGTACCTTCGAACAAAAAGATTTTTCTGACAAAAAAGAAGAACTTTCCACGTTTACTTGAGACTAACAAGCAAATAATCATTGACATTACACAATAAGATCAGAATTACCAAACTTGAACTTTGAAAATCTTATTTCGTTCAGAACTGTATGTTCGAAATTGTATCTTACCCTATAATATTTTTCTTTAATTACAATTAAAAAGGGCTCTTTGATTGATAGAAAAATATTTAATAGATATATAAAATGTGTGCGCACATTTTATTTGTATACATGTATATTTGCGGCATAAGATCATGCCGAAGATATAATAATAAAAATGCAACAGCCGGGGCCAACGACTAAACGTCAATATCGGAGGATGCAATGTCAAGGTGAACCCTTTAAAAGAGGTCTAGCCTGCACAGACGAGTGTACCCAGCGGTAACATTTCGGAACCGAAATTTAATATCTTCGGGAAGTCGGAGGGAAACGCATCGAAACGAACGATTCCGGCCATGTTGAACAGTTTAATATCCAAGGGTCCCACCGGAGGCGATTTCCTTCGCGGTGGGTGAAAGTATTCGGAGGAGTCACTTGCGTTCGTTCGCTCGAAGAAGCTTATATTTTTCCTTCTCTCTCTCTCCCCCCTAATCTTCATGGTTCTCGTGCGGAAAGTGAATTCGATAGACAAAATGAACTCTATAGGGATCTTGAGCCGCGGTAGCAGCACTTGTTTACCAAACGACAAAGCGTCTTTCTTATCTCGAGCCGTGCTCGCATCGAAAATTATGTATCGAAGTGACGACGAAACGTTTTGTATGATCAGCACGACGGAATTACCATGAAGAGTGTGAGAGAGAGAGACTTTCCACAGATAAATTTAGTTTTCGTCCCTCGATCACGAGAAGACCATCGCTTTTCACGGGCAGTCTATCTTTCACTGTGATAAATGGCACTCGATATCGCTGCGTTGCGGAGGGTACTTCACCACCAATTTTCGCGATACTTCAGCATCCTACCACCTACCATTTCCTGCGAAACATACGAGCACATCGAAACACGTTGGCCGCTCTCTGGCCGGAAGTTTAAATATTCCGCGACGCTCGCCGACGGGACGCCGATTCGAAGAAGGTTTCAGTTTCACGAAAGAGGCCGAGCTAGACGGAATAAGGATGAGAGGACGAGGCGACAAGGAAAGGGGAGACGACGATGAGAAGACGAAAGGACCCTCGGCCCGTGTCGGCTTAATGGAACGGAATTGAAATCATTTGCCTGGCGACAGGCACGGCACGTCGTCGTCGTCGTTGTCGTTGTCGCCGCTGGTTCCTGAGCTTGGCAGTCCAGTCGGCAACGACACGCGTGTCTCCCTTTTCTCGTCCGTCCATATAATTGAAATTCTCGAAAGAAAAAGAGGGAGGGAGCGGTGACGGCGGCGGGACGGTGGGTAGCGAGAGAAAAAGAGAAGACCCGCGAGACGGATAGCACTACTAATGGAGCCCTGGTTAAGCGTCGGTTCGAGCTACAACGTTCATTACATTTATCTCCCTGGGTCTGCGGTCCTCCCCGAATGCCGGCCGGAGGGTCCTCCCCCAGCTGAACATAAGGCCGTTAAACGATTTAATTCAATTCGCGCGGCCGAGCGCGGAGCAGGGAGCACAGCGGCTTCATCGAATTTAACGCCTCCGCTGGTTCTGCGCTTTGGAAATCGCCGGCGCGGATTACCTTGCCTCAGCGTTTTAACGCATCGCGTGCTATTCGCTTTCCCCGGATTTTATCGACTCGCCCTCGATCGCGCTCGATAACGTGGCGCAGCCGAGGCGTACGGCCAATTTGCCGTGGCAACACGCGTCCCGTAATTTCGCGTGATCGACGCGGAATAAGCTGTTCAAATCTGAACGTGATTCGAGCAGCCAAAATTGTGTTGAGAGAAAAGCAGATAAAGGTTATTAAGAAAATAATAAATATTAAGATATTGGCGCGTTTATGTTGTTAATTATTTTCTATATTTTCTAACAAGTTTCCATGCTAAACTTATAAATGATATCTTATTTTTCGTGGTTTAAGAACTAAACCAGAACTCAAACAGAAATTATATAAACTAGTTGAAATGTTATTGCTATTACATCGATTTATTGTTATCAGTCAATTGTCGTTATTTAAATTTTAACGGGTATGCAGAAAAAAACAGTTTTGCCAAAGTATCTAAAAATTTAGTTAGATATAGATCTACAATAAAAATAATTTTATTGAATCATCTAAATAATTATATAGGGCATTCAATCTAATCGCTAGAATATCAAAACTTTTTGCAACATTGCTCATCATGCTCTTGAGCGTCCTGCATAATTATTTTTAAATTTGTATCTGACTGAATTTTTAGATACTTTAGCAAAATCGTTCTTCCCATGTATTTATATATTATTCTTGTTCTATTGTTTCGCTATTTTAATAATTCACCATTTAATAGATGTAACTGAGCTATGCGAGTCTGTGGGGGAACTTAACACGCGTTTGGAACTATATTCCGAAAGTAGTTGGCAAGTCGCTTTACAATTATTGCGTACCCTAATGCCAACCTTGACGACTAGCAGATGGGTGGCGGCTTAGGTACGTGGCAATGGAGCGTGGGTGCGGGGTAAAGTTAAGGAGAGAGTGGGTGGTAGGCAAAGCAACGTCTTCACGGCACTCTCTCCTGAAGAGTGAAGAACAATGCGAACTTTGGGATAACTTCGAGGAGCGGGAATCAACATGAAAGGGGAAGTTTCCATCTCTAATTGGTATTTAGGAGATCCGAAACAGAGCTAAGTTCGAGTCGACCTCGCGCGTACCTGCGCGTGTATAATCCATGTACACACTCGCGTGCGCGTGCAGATTTAAACGCTTCTTCTCCAGCCGCGAAGGGAGAGAGAAAGAGAGAGAGAGGAGGGAGTGCGTTCTTCTGCCTTTCAGTCAGTCAGCCACTTGATGTTTATCATCTGGTTCGCGAGTCGACAGAAGATTAAATTATGTACGCGTCGATGTGCCTCAAAAAGGTAATCTGGTCTAACTTTCGCGGAACGAAAGGGAGGAGAGCAGATAGGTAGGCAGATAGGTATAGAACGCGTACACGACTTCCACTCGAGATTCGAGGGGATGTCACCATGGGAGTTGGTACGCGAAAAGTACGGGTAGATTGTGCGAAGAGACGTATGTCTCAAAGGAGCGCCTTGTGTCATCGGGTCTTCTACGCGCGAGTCGTCACGGCAGTTAATGCACGCGCACGCGTGTATTTGCCGAACGTGTCTGTGAAAGAAGCGATTCTATTATTCACGAAGCCTTTGTAAAAGATCGAGATCTCTCGCATATTTCAGCTGATCCTTTCTTCACGAAGAGAGGAGCTACGAGGGTCATTGCGCATAAATAATATTATTTAGACAAACAAACACACCTAGTTCCAAAGAGAATATCTCTGAACTTTGAACGCGATGTTATCGATCGCCGGATTATCGCTCTGCTTGTCATCCACGTTAGTAACGTTGTGCGATGCGTGCGATGATGCACGTGCACGTCGTACGCAATGTAGCATGATGTATGTAATACTTTTTCAATTAGTTGTAGTTTTTGAAAGTTATCCAAAAAGGAAGGTCATCGGGGAAATGATATTTATTAGCAAAAGTTAAATCAGTCTCCTAGGTAACGAGGAACAACGGATGCGTTAGATGGCAGCAGATACTAAAGCAAACCACAACCAGTTTTACGCTAATTATCCGTTTTATACAACGCGCTTCTGGGTTCGCAAGGGTTGGTATTTAAGGGCGAACGGTTTGCGACTGTTCCGCACAGATGGCACCAGGCTGCTTTTATCCCTTGCGCAAAACTACCCCCAGAGGCAACAAAAGCAAGTGAGCGAGTAGCAAGTACCCAAAGAGGAAAAACCACGAACCGTTGTAAAAATCATTTTCCTCAAATAATTAAGAAGTTAATTTTAATTACATTTTATATAAGGATGCAAAGTTTAAAAAAAATAATTCAGTTTAATTTAAAATAATTGATGGAACAACGTAATTAAGACCTTGTTAAAGTCTACAATCATTATCGACAGTCTTTTTCCTGCCATGTTCATTAATACGATATTTTTATATCGTTGGCACTTAATTAAGGCTTTATTAAAATTTATAATTATCGACAATCTTTTTCTACGATATTCGTCAATAATATTCGACATTTTTATTTTTACTCGATACTTATATTCGATGTATAATTACATTATTTGAATGATATACATGTAACTCGTTAGAGTAACTCGTGACTTAGAAAAAATTCCGAAACGGGAAATACAATCGTGGGTGGCCAATGAAGGACCACTTTCTTTCGGCACGTGCTACCACCCTCGAAATGAGCTTCAGCCTCTTACGTATGTTATTCAGTGAAAAGAAATAAAGAAGTGAGGTGGTCGTCGATGGGCTCCGAAGGGGTCGATCGACTGCCATTAATGGACGAACGGTGAAAGGACGAGGACTCTAGCAGTAAATGTGTAACACGGTCTTTTGTACGAGCACAACGAAGACGTGCAGAAAAGAAACGAGTTACGATCAACTTAAGGATTGGTCAAAACTACTTGACCACCTCTTTTCCTTTCCCTGTAATCCCATTTTCTTCAAATTCCGTTTCTATTCTCGAAAACGCAATCGAATTTGATAAAATTCATTATTAATAAACATTTCAATTTGATTCTGATACTAAGGAATCTTTCCGATGAAAAGTTTATCTTGTACGGAACATCTTTTTCAAGTAACAAAAAAATGTTTTAAAAAATTAATGTTAAGAAAAATTTTGCAACACAACATAAATAAAAGATAAAATTGTTTACAAATTCTTACGAATAAATTCAAAAATAAATAGCTATTGCTTGATATATATTGTAGGCACTAGTTCAGTGTGAAATTTTGTGGCGTACATGATGAAGTAGAAATCGATTGAATAACGGCCTTACATCATAGCGGTCTAAATTTGTCCTGTCCTAAGATAAGATTTGGGATTCGGTCTATTCGTCACCGGTGTCTTCGACCGTCGCTTCCCCGTTCACTTTTCCCGCCGTCCCCTATTCTCTTTCTTTTCGCCTCCTTCTCATTCCGAAACCCGAAGCTCTATTAGCAGTTTCTTAGAGCAGTCCCAAATGGCATTCCTATTGATGCTAGCTGTAGGGTGTACCTTAACGCTCGAGGGAGAAAAGAGCGCTATTCTAAGGCAAGAGAGAAGTTTATGGACTGCGCAATGGCTACTGCATTTTGTTCGAAACGGACACTGGGGCTCCGAGATCCCCTTTTATATCGTCTCCATCTCTCTCTAGCCTCCTTTTCTCGACTCCTATTCCTCCGTGCAATTCCCGGCGATCCCTGCATCGCGACTTCGACGTGCGTCATCGTGTCTTACGCCGATTATCGCTAAGTCGATGAATTTCGATTTAAGTGAATCGACGGAGGATTTTCTCATCTGGACAAAAGTTTTTTTTTTATTGTTGTAAGATGTTATTGTTTTTTTAAATGTTTCCTATCTTCTATTCCCTTTCTCCCTCTTCCCTTGCAATACTATAGTGATATTTTACTATAAACAAATAATACAATCCTTGCAAAGCACATGAATAATTTATTACTTTATCAATATTTAATAGTAATAGTTTACAGTTTACAGTAGTGATTTAATAGTAATTTTTTAATTTTTAAATTTAAATTTATTAAATTTTACTTTAAATTTAATGGTAATATCTTAATACATATTTATATTTATTAATAAAACAATAGTATTATTAATCTTTATAAAAAGAAAATTATTTGTAATTTATAATTATCTTATAATTTTCTGCAATAAAACAAGAATTTAAAGATTCATGATATATCTGAACACAACAACGAAACGTACTCTCATAAAATAGTTTCAATTTCCTCGTAGAAGTTAATAGAGAATATAAACGGTGTTTCGAATGGCGCTTACACTAAGAGAGAAGAACTAATGTTATCGTAAATGTCTACTAATGCGTTTACCGTCGAACTTTCATTGATTGAAATTTCCTCTACAAGCTCGCGTGGTATAAAGACATTGGTACACCCCATGTACTTCGATCTTCGCTAAGAACTCGTTCAGAGACTCCGTCGACCGGAAGCGTCGGACGATTTTCCACCCGTTCGCCGCCCTGTTCACTTTCATCGACTATCCCCGTACGTAACTTTTTCGAACCTCTTTCCCGATGTATCCTCCGTGTTTGCCGCTGTCATTCGATTAGTTGCAATCGAGACGAACGCGAGACTTTCGGTGGCATGACGGTGTTTCATTCAGCGCGGGTGTCTAGGAGAAAAAAATAATATTGTCGTTTCATCCACCAGTCGACTCACGTCGGCTGTTAGCGACGAGCGCGGTTCGGAGGGAAGAGCGCAAATTGGATTATTCTCGGGCGAAGTTGCTTGAGGAAAAAGTCAGGACTGGAGGGTGGCCTCTGATATGCTTCCGGGAGGTGGCTTAGCTGAAGCCACCACCCCTTTTCTTATCCGCGAAGTAACTGATGTTGTCTCTCGCGCGTTGAGACCTCAGACGGTGCATCCTCCCGTTTTGTCGCGCGGCTGATGGATTGATATTTTTAATACGGGAGACAGGAGCGCCGATACACGGCTCGTGCGCTGGTGGAACGATTTAACCCCTAAAATAAGATGTTCCCCGAGGCGTTATTGCTCCTTCGGGGAAGGGCCGACCGTCGAGTTTCGGGAATCGTCGGTATTATTGCCTAAGATAATGAGTTTTCTTCCGGGAAAAGGCAGTGGGCGGAAGACCGATCGCCTGTTCAAATATTGCGAGCGACGCAATAACCAAAGTGGCTTTCGGTGGCATCCGAGAATAATAGAAATGCGACCACGCTGAAACAACGAGTTGAAACTCGTGGATAAAAGTAAATTGAATTCCACTATCGACACCTTTTAGCATTTATTACTAACTGTATTATGAGAGTGCGATAATTCGTGCTCTCTGATATTCGCTACGATGCAACTGATTATAATGCGCAAGAAATAGAAAGTCCGGAACAATAAGCGCATTATCCTCGTCCTCTAAGTAATCCTCGCATTCTTGCTGTCGGTATATTTGCCACTTGCTATATCTACGTAGTTACAACGAGCGAATTAATAGCACCTCGTGCCGCGGAGATCGATATTCGGGCTCGGTGGACTCTCGCAAGAACGTCGTGAACTGCGGCCTATCGTTAACTCCCCTACGAGGGAAGCAATACCACGGCGACCACGACGACTACGACGACGACGATGTTCGGTACCATTATTTCCTGAATTTCCAGAGACCTCGTCGACCTTATCTCCCGCTGTAACCCGTTAGACTGGACAATGCTTACCGAACTCCGACGCATTCGAAGTTGGAAATATCGGCGCTGGCCTAACGCCAAGACGCTTCGTAATTGCGGGGCGACACGTACGCGAATCTATGTAACCGTAGCTTCGTTGTAACACCGGTGCGAACATTTATCGGCATTGTTTCGTGCTTCCTGAACTGATCCACAATCGCGTGATTTCTCAAATGAATATATGGCGAGCTCTGTTTGCGGATGCCTCTATTATAATTCAGATGCCTTCGAGAGAGAAACACTAATTTCGCGGAAACTGCATCTATTTGTAGTTATGAGCCAACTGGCGCATACTTCTGCACCATATAGGGTCACGCAGTATCATGTATGCTTGTCGAAAATTATTATGAAATATCTATAATAATATAATCAGTTGAATACAAGGTATTGTGCTTGACTATTTTGAAAATACATTGTCGACAAATTAGATTACTCCTCTAGAGGCTACATCAGATTGTCATTAAAAATTTTTTTTATTTTACTCAAAAATATTTTATAAATGAAGAATTTATCCAGATCTTTTTTATTTTTATTTTTTTCCACGCTTAGTCTTTTTCACAGTAAGAAATATTATATTTTAGTGGTTAATTCTACATACACTTTCATTTTCAGTATTTAAGTTTTACTAAATTGCAAAAACTCCAAATTTACTGTTTTTTCCTCTCCTCTCATAAAAAAAACCATGTAAACGATATTATTGTTGATGGTTTTTCGCGATACTGATTGGTTCTTTCGTTTGGCTTACTTCGTGTTGCGAGAGAAGCTGCCTTCGAGTCGATTGAATTTTGACAGCTGTTACATTGACAGCTGTGACAAAAAGTAATGTATCGTGGATTTTTTTTAATAGTAAATTTGTAATATCAAAAGCTCTGTAGCGCGCGCCTGTTTTGTTCTAGTTTAATAAAAAAACGCGTAGAAAATAAACATTGCAATTATGCATCATTGACCTCTAGAGGGTTAAGACAGCTCTAACGTTGAAAAAGCATTATTTTGTACTTGCTTAAAGGAAATTTGATTGAATGCTATTTTCGCCCTTTACGTTGAATCTCTCTGCAATATAGAGATTCCATTCGATGTGCACGGAAACCAGTTCCATCTCGCAGATCTGATTCGACATAATTGCAGTCGGTTTCGAGATGAATCGATACCCCGAGCTATTTGGTCGTATAACCGTGTATATGGACTCGTATAAAGTATAGCACGATGAGAGGGCAGACAGAATCTGGAGAAGAAGAGGGTGGGCGAGGGCGGCAGTTCCGGAGGTGGGAGAGCGAGAGCAAGCTGGGCAAGCTGCATCTGCGCGTGACGGTCGGGTGACAGGTCGAACCACCAAGCCAAAACGGAATCATTAGCGTGGCCCGTTAAGGGGGTTACGAATTAACGGGCTTTTATCCGGCGGAACGACGAAATTCGACAATATGCTGGACTAGAGTATTCCATTAGCGATTTCGCGATGCGTCGTCGCACTGGCGTCGCCTGGACCAACGTCGCAGACGCCGACGTAATTTAATATGTCGATATACGCGCGCACGCACGTGCATACTTGCGCTCACGCGCGTGTACGTGCGTACGTGCGTTTCGTACACGTGTGCGGGGTGTAAACACATTTACGTGTCTCCGATGGAAGAGAGTGATAGAACGCGCGCGAGAATGCTCTCCTATAAAAACGTCATTGTGTGCCCGGGTACCACCGGGTCGGTCATGAAAACGGAAATGCACGCAGTTGCTTCCGGTTGCCAGAGCGACCGTCGTCGTCGCTGATGTCCAAACATTTCAAGAAATTCCGCGTCTTTTCCTAGCTTTTTCCGCGACATCTCGTCGATCGGTCGAACGGGGTGGATTTTTTGCTCGTTAAGGAGTGTACAGAGATGACATGTATAATTTATAAGTTTCCTCCTTCGAGCGAGGATCGCGAATGCTTCTTGCGTCTTTCGAGAGTGCATGAATGCTAGTATGTGATTCATGAATTTGCATCGGTTTCGCCGGTAATGGTTCTCAAATATTCGGTTCTCGCCGATGTGACTGCGAGCAAAAACGGATGGCGACAGAAGATATTTCTAGCTGCGCTGGTCCTGTTCTAATAATTCGTAAGCGGCTTACGGATAGTTAAGCGAACTCGACTGGTTGCGTTATTTGCGAGTCGAAATAAAAGATATATATTACGACAGCGAGGATCTGCCATTACAAAACGATACAAGCTACGTCAATGAAAAAATAATCGCGGTAATGGGAAATGCCGATATTTCCGGTGAATGGGACGATTCATTCGGCGAAATAATTAATATGCGTTTGTGCACGTGAAATTGTACAGGAATATTGATCGCGCGCGACGGAAAAACAATGCGGCGGCGGTAATACAATATTACACGATCGTATTTTTAAATCGGAAACGCGAATACGAAACCGTGTTTGCATCGAACGTGCACATGCAAATATGCGCAACGAACACGTGAAAAAGTGCTTTTAAAGCCACATTATTTATCATACTGTCAAGAAATAATTTTCGCTACATTGGACTATAAATGGAAATTTTTAATCTATTTTATTCTATTTGATGTAAAATTCGATAAATAATTCGACAAATTTCATTGAAATTGTTAAATAATTATAGTATCAGCAATTTCTCTCTTTGTAACTCGATCATCCTAATAGATCCAATTTCTATTTACGGACCACGCAAATAAATCGCTCAACGTAAAATAAATATATTATCCCTGTAAAATATGCGAAGCATGCGGTAATTGAAAAACCTGTACTGTGAAAATGTGAAATGCACATAAAACATGCCCGCCCGTGCGCGTCGCAAATTTTTCACGTACGGAAATGCATTTTCCGCTATTTCGACTATTTCACATTTTGTCATTATCGACTTTTAATTTTTTAAATATTTTACGTTTTCTAATCGATCGCATTTTAATACAGATTCCAAAAGTCAGCCGATCAAAATTCCTGCGATAAACTGCATGAAACAAATCGTACTAATAAGATGGTAGTAATGTAGATACATAGAAAGAGCAAGTGCTGAAATAGCTAAAAATTTAGATATAGATCTAAAAATAATTTTGTTGGATCGTCAAAATAATTATGAAGAACGTTTAAGCATGATGAGCAATATTGCAAAAATTGATTTGACTTTTTAGCAGCTTGAGTCCTACATAATTATTTTGATGACTTAACAAAATTATTTTCAGTTAAATTTTTAAATACCTTAACAAAAACTGTTCTTGTACAAATGTAACAGAATAGATGTATCTTGAATATGCTTTATATAATAGGTATGAAGAATGGGTATAACAATTTCTTACGCATTTGATAAGCCCAATTAAGTAACACATACATATCCTTCTTATTATACTTATAAACAAGTAATGTCCAACTGTCAGGATCACGTAATCAACATAATTTGTTGCAAGTGTCGCAACTGTCGCGCATATCGCTACTCGTCCATCTTCTGCTTTTCGCTCGAGCGATTTCTCTTTTTCGTGGTAATCTGCTAGAGTTACGGGGCGGGCGGTATTGTCGTCGCGGGAACGACACGCCGCGCGGCCGCCCCCGCAAGTGCGGTTTTGACGTAAGCGAACGAACCTCGGTTTAATAGCATTTCCATTTGCCTAATGATCACGGCGACCGTACCCGCGTATCGTGGCCCTATCCACGCTCTTATCGCATTTCCTCTCCGGTACACACGAGAGGCGGCAGCCGCCTCTCGTGCTGTTGTTGGGTCGTTGCCGGTTGTTGTTGCTGGGTATCGCTCCTGGGTATCCGCAGCCCGCCGCCGTTGATTCCGGAGATTCCGCTCCTCGTGCAGACATAGCGGCCATTGTGCGGAGCTATTCGGCAAATAAGATTATTACTGTGTATATAAGTCGCCTACGTCATGGGGATTACACTCGGTAGAGCCACCGCGCCGCTCATTTTATGCCGCCCGTGTGCGACGTGTGCACGTCTCTCTGCACGGAAGATCCTGCCTGCGTACCAGGCGTTAGCCTTACCGCGCGACCGATGTATCTACACGTGAGCAAATATATGCGGAAGCACCCAAACTGGTTCCTGCGCCGCAGACGATGTTCGGCGGCCGAAGGCGCGCGAGTACCGATCGCGATTATGCACGGTGTATTCGAATGTCGGGTATTTCAGGACGAAAAGAAGGAGATAGGAGGCTTCCACTGACATTTACAGACCGCGCATCATGATCAGTTGTTCGTCACTTTTATTTCTGCTACAGGCACCTTCTGATAAACTCTTTTACGAATCTTTATCTACGCTACCTGTTTTTGGCGGCACGCTTCCGAGGAATCGTATAATATTAAATGCTTTAGAAAAAAGTACGTAAATATTTCTGTACTATACAGATATCAAAAGTTAAAAAAAAAATGATTAAAAAATTCAATGTTGAATACTAATTTTGGAGTTATAATCTCCTTTTGTTATTTTGTTATAACAATAATTCTAATCTCGATAATAGTAGGTGGGCAATGCAATATATTTTTTCTTCGATGTATTTTTCATCCATTTTGCAAATTCCGGCACATTTATCGATTCGTCAAAAACTGTCGCTTAGTTGCTCGCTTTTTAATCGTCCCATTGTACCCAAGGCATGTATGTCGGTAATTGCGGTTGGTATCGTCTCGGTTAATATCTTGCCAACGTTGCTCTCCAACATAATCTCTGACTCATTGAAACTTCGCCACGTAAAAGCGATAGTGGCTTTAATAAGCACGCCTAATCTGCGTCAGCCAACAAGAAAGCCCTCGTACTACACACATGGTACATGTAGCACGTGACGTCCAAAGTAGATTTTCCTTTGAATTCGTTACTTTTTATGCTTTTAATATTGGAAAGAAAATAATTGTGTGAATGTCAATAATTAAATTCATCGAATTATTTGTGGAAGAGTTTAAATATCGCTATAAAATCAGCAGTAATCTAAATCTTTTTACAATAGTACGTATTTCTGATGTAAATGATACGGGAATAGAATTGTTCTGAAATCAAATTCAGTTTATCGAAATACAATAAAGTTTTGCAATCGAAAGAATCTTATAGACTTTAATAAAACTGACTAAAATATATCCATCTACCGTATCTACCGCGATCAATTTGAAACATTAGCTTTCCACTATTTCAAAACAACCGCAAATGTTAATAGAATTTGACGTCAGAGTTCGTTGCCACGAAGTAATTGTACGATATCATTCTACAGTAATTTTATTCGTGCGTTTAAAATATTAGATACAATTTTGTGCCATTTGATATCTTTTTAACGATAAGATAAGAAGATAGTCATTAAAATATTTCTAACATACTTTTTCTCATGCCTTATTAAGTTTTTTATTATATTTCATTTTTTAATTAAAAGACGATTAAGATGATAAAGAATTTTAATAGAAAATGAATGAATGAATTTCTTGTATGAATTTCAATATTAAGCCCAATCTCCCAATTTATTTTGCAGAAAGAAACGGGAAAATAGATTTTTCCGTGATGAAATATATGAAAAAGGATTAGAATATGATATGAGAGAAAAACAATGTGGACCTATCTCTGATTTGCATGAAATTCTTTCGCCAAAATGAAAAAACCGGGCTTGAATATGCAGCTTACATCGGCCATAAATTTCTCGCGTACTTTCCGGGTCAATATACCGGAAATTTGTTTTCGGCAGCAGTTCGTACCCGTGCAAGACTTCATCACCTCACAGTATTGATCGATACTGATCGATAATACATGATTATGATGGAGAAGCAAAAGGGCTCGTAAAACTCGGCCACGGATGCAGCCTGGGATGCTGTCGAACCTCCACGAGAAACTTTAAAAGCTTCGGTAAAGGTGCTTTTACGCTTCGCGTAAAAGTTTAAACGTATGCCGCCCATATAGTATTTTGTTCAAAATTATAATTGGTCGAATATCGTAAGCTCTGGCCTCAACATAGCGGAAACAGCATAAGCAGGTGTTCGTAACAAGTCTCGTTTTTTAAAAGCGTGTATGAACTTTCGCGAGTTCCCAGCTTTTTTTTTACTAAAACAAATAGCTCCGAAATTATACTTTATAATTTTGTAAAAATAAGAGCCATAAAACATCATTTATGAATCATTACGAGTCACGTTTGAAAAAACAAATTTATGGAATATTATTTTAATAGCATTAGATACACACAGACTTAATCCCGCGTATAAATTATAAAATAGTTAAACTTCAGCTGGTATTTTTAATTCGATGACCCGTCAGAGACAGATATATAAAGAACTTGCCTCAGTATCTACTGCTGTATATTTGCATTGTCTCTTTTTAGTCTTTCTCTTATTTTATTGATCGTAGCTTTTTTCGCAGATGAAAGCTACGAGATCATAGTATTCGTATCGTGTTTTACATTCTACACTGTTTTTTCTCAATATTATGAATAACAATAAAATTAAATTTTAATTGTAGAAAATTATAAAATTAAAAATTACTCTCCCTATAATAATGAGAAGAATTTCTTTTGAGAAACAGTCATATGTTGAGAANTTGAGAAACAGTCATATGTTGAGAAATAGATTAGTAAAATAATGTAAATGATATATATATATATATATATATAATGTAAATCAACAGAACAAAATAAAGAACCTAAAAACTTCTTTCAATATTTAGGAAAAAATACTTATTACACTTTTCAATAATTATACGAGCGTACACAATAATTGTGATCTTTAGGCAATAACAATATCAAAGAAGGTGCGTATGTGGAGTAGCTGCGATTAATGCGGAATGCTATCGTTATGTATTCAGTGCGGTACGTCGTTCACCTCCGCAGATCCGTAGGTGTAACTTGAAGACTGTACGCGTCTGTATTGCGAATACGTGTGTCATGTATCTTCTATGCTAGAGAGGAACGAGACGCGAGCAAGTTAGCAGGCATTGGAGTAGACGCTCTACGACATGCAAATCATATCACTGCCGTCTACTGTGCGTCTCTGTCAGAGCCGTGAGCGTGATATCATAACGGCGTACACGAATATGTATAAGCTGCGACGTTGATCGAACTTAATTTCATTCATTATCGTGACGTGACGCGGAAACGGTATACCGGACAGCTGTACGATTGCGAGAAAAATCGGCGACGCGATAGTGTTTTAACGTAGATGTAAAAGTCACGCTATGACGTTGAATCGTATTTCAGATACCGTGATATCAACTTCACAGATTTAAAAAGCTGTATCTCGACGGTTAATCAGAAGCAATGCAATATTTCGTAGTATACTCTTTCTTAGACCGTGTACATTTTCTTTTTAAACGAGACAGCATTCTTTAGAGCCTTTTAATAAAAGAAGAATGCTACCTTTTGGAAGAATGTTTCACTTTTTCAGCACTTTTTTTTATCGTTGAAAGAAACGGTATATACAGACTATATTATGTACACTGAGAAAAAAAATTTGTTAAAAAACTAAAATATTTAGTATCTGATATGATCAATTAAACATTGGATTGATTCAATAGTTATTCATAGTCATACAAAAAAAGGTATAGTTCGTTCATGTCAATCATTCAAATTTTTTAACCAAGACTTAATTAAACCAACTCAATAGTTGCACGTATCGGACTAAATATTTTAGTTTTTCAACAAATTTATTTTCTCAGTGTACAGGACAACAATCTTTCGGAGTAAAATAATAATCCAATATATCAACCTACATGGATAAACAATGAAATGCTGCTTTTTGGAAGCATTTCTGTAAGAGATTGTAACATATCGTTTGTTATTTGAGATTTTTTTACAATTTTTCTTTTTTTACTTATACTATTCCCCTTCTTCGTCTGCGCCGATATCAATGCCGTCGCTTTCTCTCGAATGCGACGACGATGCCAAGATCGGCCGAGAAAGGTTTTTAAATAATTGCACGTAGAATTCTTATTCACGAAAGCGGATGTTCCACGTTGGTGCATTTCTACGAAGGCCGGGAGAACGCGTGGGAAGAGATATGCACGTCGCTATAGTTATGAGTATTGCTCTCGCGCATTACGTCTGGTACAATATCTCTGATGTAGCGAAGTTTATTTACGGATTTTTTTTGCTGCTTAACAGTAATGATACCAATGGATTTATTTGCATATGTCATATCTATTTAGCGAGGAGAACCAAGACGGGGCTCCGCTTTCTCGTTCGACTCACAATGCCGGGCGTTTACCCACGACTGGCTGTACCTAATAAAACGCGACGGTATGCCTGGCGTGGCGCGGAAGCCGCGTACTGCCACTGTTCGTCTCGCGGTGCAAGCCTGGCGATTATGTAAATGTTGCTCATGGAGGCGCAACAGATGCCTCTCGCCGACTATCGCACCTCCGGTCCCTCCTTTACCGCGACGGGATACGCCTACACCCTAATCCCAATATAGCGCCTTCAGCCGCGACGCTTCGCAGGATATTGTTTAGATCCTCCAACGAAATTCCTTAGAAATTCCGGAGAGTGCCGAGGCGATCCGCTCCTAACGCCGCGCGCCGTGAGAAGGGTGCGAATTGAAAGGGAAACGATCGAGGCATTCTCCCGTAGACGCGGAGCCCACCGCCTGCACCGCCTGCACCGCCGCGTCGTTACACTCCGCGAAACTTGCCGAAACTTCGTGCGTACTTGTCTACCCGATAGATCGTGGTTCACGTGGCGCAACGATAAGCGCGTATCACGTACAGAGAACGGCGGTGTGCTGCGTGATTATCGAACACAGAAAGTTCCGTGGATCCTAATCAGCGAGACTACGGTGGTGCGATGCAATCTCGATTGTCCTCGCGCGTTACACCTTACCTAGGAGCTGCTTAGCTATGCCTTGAAACCCGAGTTTCCCGCCGTGCGGGACGCCCGTGTGTTCCCCTTGAGAGATCGGCGTCTTAACCGTTCCTAGGCCTGACGAATGATTATCGAGCATGCGAGAGAGATTGGTGTACCGAGCGCGCATTAGGTCACATTAATATATCGATTATAGGCACGCCGGTGTGCCATTACCGTGCATTAGCGCCTCCGATTCACGTTCTCGGCGAACGCGATTAAGATAAAATATGCATCCGCTGTATTATGTATATTGCCAATAAGGAAAATCCCATGAATTGTGTATGATGTACGTTCCACGCTGTGCCGAGGCGCTGTCGCCGATTACTCGTTCGTTGCTAAGTGCTAACCGGCCGCACACAAGCCTGGAGAAAAAGAGAGTGGTGTCGCGTCATGTGCGAGCACACGAAGACAGAACTACTCGTGTTACCTCGTGCGCGTGATGTATTCTATAATGATAATGGATCCGGCCGAGATAAATAGCGCCAACAGCGTCTCGTAACAGCGAACAGGTCGAAGGCAGTATCGATATTATCTCGAGTATGTAGGATAGGAAGGCGCGAGGTGTCGTTAATAACTGCCTCCTCCCCGAGGAATGCCAACTCGGTTTAATCATCGCAAGCCGCTAAGCGAGAAGAGCACGATGCGCTATTATATGGATCTTACGCACTATGCGTGCGCGTACCACTTCCACCAGTTATGCGCGTCAATATTCATGACTGTGCCATAATGGTATGATAAACAGACCACCGGTAAATTTGCATATTAGATTTATCAATCACTCGGGATTTATTCGTACTTTTATCTCAATGCCATCGTCAACAGACGGTATTTTAGTGATCGGAAGTTATCTGATAGTTAAAAGGACTATTCGGACGGTTAGTTTGCATATCGGACTATCGTCGAACAGCTCTCACGCATCTAAATGTGTAATTGCATTTCGTTTTGTATTAATTTTATATACAATTACAAGACTTTTAAGAACTCTCGTATGTTTCTTGCATAAATTTATATAACTCTAAATGATAAAGTCAATAATGAATCTCTATTTATCAGTGTTGGAGAAAAATTGAAATAAATTTAATAGAAATATTTATTTATAGAATGCATCTATAAAAAATATTTTTGTAGCAAATATAAAAAGAGCAAATAGTATTTAACATTTATATTGTTTATGATTAAAATAAGATGCTTATGTTACATTTCGATATCATGAATAAATGAGTTTTTTCTATTTCTTAAGAGTACAAAATTGAAAATAGTAAGAATAAAATAAAAAACAATATAAATTTCACGAATATATAAATGTAACTCATTTATCTACAAACGTGTTTTAAAATAAATTCATTTTTATAATTATTTATCAAACAGCTAAGAAATTTTAATTTTATTATTTTCTATTTTATACTCTCTTCAGAAATAGAAAACTAATACTAAAACTAATAATAGAAAACTATTTTTCCCAACACTATTTATAATTATACTACATTTATGCAGCACTTTTTATGAACTGTTCAACTTTTGAAATTCTTCTTCATATGCTTGGAAATTGGCATACTTGACTACTTTGATGAGTAAGAAATTAGCGTTGTGATCGAAAGTACATACACCAATTATCGATGGCGCGTTTGTAATGAAAGAACATGTCAATGTTCATGGCTTCGTGTTCCATAATAATATGGTAAATGGACCCCATCATTTATGGCTTTACGAGCAGCGAAGTGTCAGCGCTTTAAAAGTGACATGATTACTTTTACGATGGTTGATGACCCATGCAGGACGAAGATGTTACGCTTCATGCGAATTGATCGCATCGTATGGTTGAACTCATTGCGCGCGATTATGCGTTTCATCACGTGCGTGTTACAAACGGTCGGTGACATGAATAATTTTTTTTCGATAAATAAATATGTTGTTTCGATAAATTATTTTATCGCTGCCATACAAATAGAATCGGTAATTCGGTAAATAAAGAATACGTAAATGAGAGAAAATACTTTAGTATAATTTCTTTTTGCCAAAACATAAGACACATTATGTTTAAAACTCAACTTCACTGAGATTCGCGAAAGAGATTTTCCACAGCCAGATTTATTGAGTTCCCAAGCATTAAAACGGTTGATTTTTATGATACATTTTAGAACGAAGAGACAAGCCTATAATTTTTATAATTCGTTTTATTAAAGAGACATTCTTATGGGACTTCCATTACTTTGCCGGATGTATCCCCCCCCTCCCAAGTTTATCAAATTTACTTTAAGCAAGATTAATTTCGTCTGCTCGATATACTACTTTTTTCGTCCACGGGGAGTTGGATTTGCCCTCTCGTTATTTTGAACCTGAGTGCCCTGGTACCTCATGGGGAGGATAACGCGACTCGGCAAAGCCACAGCTATTTATTATATGTTGGAAGTCACCGGCGGGGCCCCAGGTTGCACACGATAATGCTCCCAATGCACTGATGACTCATTCAGGAAGCCTCAGATGGTGTCGAGCCTGTTTCGTACGTTTCGCCGATCACGCCGCAAATACGGCGGTCGTTTCGCTCGATGGAAAAAATTATACGGTTATTATTCAGAAAGCCGCTAGTTTGCGGAGTAAATACTAGAGATCGTTGAATTACACTTTCCTCCCGGGGATATCAGCTCCTATATTTCTATTAATATTTATCCAGCCGTTAACGAGGCACCCCCGAACGTTCGATTAATAATTCTATTATTTATATATCT
>QKQZ01055806.1:0-15233 GCA_003595255.1 Solenopsis fugax | reverse complement strand
ACACCCGCGCAGCGGAAGTGTGTGAGCGCGAGAGCGCTCGTCCGGCGGGAACGACACTTCGGCCCCTGCGAGTTTGCGATTTACGTTATTACACGCGCCGTTTATTTACAACCTGTCGCTCGCGTATAACCTGTCGCGACCCGCGAAATCCCACGTAGGGTCCCGCGCAAGGAGTCGGCTGGCACGTCTCTGGAATCTCTCGTCCGACGACACCGCCTTCTGCGCAATTTATCGGCAAAATAGACGCGACGAATGTCCGTCGCGAGATACAGATCTTGATCTCTATTTTTTTCCGCTTTGTATCGTGATTGTGTTTGTGTATGTGTATGTGCGCGCGCGCGCGCGTGCGTTGTGTACGTTGCGCGTGTAAAGTATGTAAATATCGGAATTTATATGTTGCGCCACTTAACCCAGGAGTAATAGGCACCTGGGGTGTTTTTTACACATCAGCGAAAAATTAGGCTTACCAGGAGAAGTCCTCCCCTCTAAAATTCAAAAAATTATACAACTTTGGCAATGCACAGAAAATATTCTGTCAAACTACTTATAACTCGTTTTTTTGCTGCCCAAAGGATGAAAAATCAATCCCTAAAAATTGACACACATTTTTCATTTTTGTTTTATTATTAAACAATTACGTTTTACTAAATCTTCTAATTGATAAATCTCATTAAAAGAAATAAATTTGCTCTATGAAATTTTGTTCTATGTCCTTTTATTGTTGAAATAAAAATGAAAATTGAGCCAATTTTCAAAGGTCAATTTTACCTTTCAGGACTGAATTTGGACAGCAAAAAGAATAACTTATCACATGATAACTTCTATAGCTGTTTTTCCAATAAGGTACACATATGACACAATGTAACACAGCCTTACACAAAGTGACAGTGTTACATTGCTCAACACTATAAAAAGCTAAGTATAAGCGTGTAAAAGATGTCAGTGTCATCAATTTTCCAAAATATTTTATGTCTAACATGTATTAATTATGTTCATTTACAATATGAACATAGTATAAATTGTATAGAAGAAGAAGATTATTGTATTATCAATCATTGTATTAGAAATTAAGTTTAGAGCTCTAATTGTGTTCCAACAGAAACTTTACACAGTACACAGTTTACAGTGGTATACAATATGTTGCAGCTAGAAAGTAATCTATGTATTGCCAAAGTATAATTTCCAAGTTGGGGACCATCCCTTCTCAGTACAATAATTTACTTATTAATCGAGAATCCTATTTTTTTGTTTCTCCTTTTTAAAAAAAATATTGAGTCTAAATGTATACATAGTGATCTCAAATAAATTATGGAATGTACATAGTGATTTTTTTTGTGCAAAAAAAACTAGTTGACTATTCTGGAGTTACACATGCGTGACATACCTTAAACTTACTTATTTCATTTACATATCATGTCCATTTACATATTTCCAATGCATCTTTTTTCATATACATACTGGCTGCTTTGGACGACATTTTTCCTCAGGACAATTGCTCGATTGCACAAAGAATTGTTCCTCAGTTTACTTATGTAACTCAAAACTTTTGTAAATTGTATTAATAAAACATTCATTGCAAATTGAAATCCCAGCTGGGTAGAATTTATTATCTTTGAGTAGTGTATACGAAATATAATGTTTGTTTTTTTATGCTTATTACTGTTAACAAGAATTTTTTTTTTTTAATATTCATTACTAACATGAAACAGAATATGTACAATGCAGCTTGGAAAAATGTTATTGATGTAACCTTCCACGATCCCACAATCTTTTAGAGATACATCCTTGAATTAAATGATACATTTCATGCGCCACTCTGTATAAGAAAAAACAAACGAAACTGCCTTCAGGTTTCTCTTTTAACTCCATCTAAGTAAGTTCAAAACTTCAAAATTGTGATTTGACATAATGCGACTGTATTATAAAATTATAAATGTCTCGGACGGTAACGGCGAGTCGTTAATAAAGATTTGTGAGACGCCGTAAGAAAAGTGATTTTATCGTTACTGAAACTTTTAGACCTGTACCTAAATGGAAGTCTTAAGGGACGACTTTAGACAGTGTGATTAAAAATGGATCACATACAGGAAGTACGGCAGCTGGAGTTGCTGTGCAAGCAATTGTACGAGTCGCAAGATTCGGCGCATCGCGCGGAGGCGGAGAAGGCTTTGGTTGCTTTCCAAAATGCACCGGATACGCTTACAAAGTGCCAGGTCCTCTTAGACCGCGGGGACTCCGCGTACGCTCAATTATTGGCCGCTACCACCCTGACGAAGCTGGTGTCACGCTCGGCGCAGGGACAACTTACGACAACACTCAGCTTACAACAGAGGCTCGATATACGTAAGTGAAAGAACAGAACAGTCTGTTCTGTTCCGCTGCGCGAAACAGAATTGGTGTGTCTCTTATCAAAATTTTCAAAGAAGATAAAATTATATAATAAATAAAATTATCATTGTTTCATGTAAACATGAATATAATTTCTTGCTTATATATGAAACGATAATTGTTAAATAGAATATATTTATTTTAATTTGATACTAATGTTATTTCTATATTTGCAGGAAACTACGTACTCAACTACTTAGCAACACAACCAAAGTTACCGAATTTTGTGATACAGGCTTTGGTTACGCTATTCGCTAGGATATCAAAGCTTGGGTGGTTCGATTCCGATAAAGAGGAGTTTGTCTTCAGAAATGTAGTCAGCGACGTAGCCAAGTTTCTTCAGGTTTGGCATGGTTTAATCGATGTTCCTTACACAGTAAAAAATAGTTTATGTTAAAATCGGAACTTGATTAAAATTTTTGTTGAATTTTTAACATCCCCAACTACTAATTTAACATAATATGATTGTTTTATTTTAATATTTTGTATTAAATTAATATTCAACACTTTTTAGTGTAAAAAAATAACAATTTATGAGGAAATAAATAAACAACAAAATAATATAGTTTTAAAATATAAGTTCCAAGACAAATAAATGAAATGTATCGATATATTATGTATAAATGTTAATTTTATTGAATATTCTTTCATAATTTGTTTCTGAATTGTTTCAAAGTGTTATATCTCACATATTTTTGTTACTTTTTAACATATTTATCTTGTATTAAATTAACACAAAAATTTGGGTGGACCAATTGGGACCTGAAATGTGTTAAAAATTTAACACAAAATTTTTTACTGTGTGCACACTATATTTTTTTATATGCATACATTATTTCGTGATTAATGTTTTATCATAACAATCAAAGGGGTCAGTGGAGCATTGTATGATAGGAGTACAGTTGCTCTCTCAATTGACGTGTGAAATGAATCAAATATCGGAAGCCGACGCGAACAGATCTCTGACAAAGCATAGAAGAATAGCGAGTAGCTTTAGAGACACGCAACTATTTGAAATATTTAGGTTATCGTGTACCCTACTAAGTACAGCTCGTGAAAATTGTAAGAGTTTAAATTTCAACGATGAGGCACAGGTATAGTATATCAGTTATATGCGACTAACAATAACTTTTTGAATTCTATGTTAATTCATTCGTATACCTATTTTTCCACAGCACGGTTTGATAAGACAACTGTTGAAGCTTGCCCAAAACTGTTTGACATTTGATTTTATTGGCACGTCAACCGACGAGAGTTCGGATGATCTTAACACAGTACAAATCCCGACAAGCTGGAGACCTGCGTTTCTGGATTTTACTTCGTTGAAATTATTTTTTGATCTATATCACAGTCTACCTAATACGTTATCATGTTTGGCACTTTCATGCCTGGTTCAAATAGCATCTGTCAGACGGAGTTTATTCTCTAATACCGAAAGGGCAAAATTTCTGACGCACTTAGTCAATGGTATTAAACATATACTGCAAAATCCCCAAGGTCTTAGTGATCCAGGAAACTATCACGAGTTTTGCAGATTATTATCTCGATTAAAGAGCAATTTCCAACTCGGTGAATTGGTCTTGGTGGAGGATTATCCCGAAGCAATACAATTGATCGCCAAGTTTACAGTACAGAGTTTACAAATGTGGCAATTTGCCCCAAACAGTTTGCACTATCTTTTAACTCTGTGGCAAAGAATGGTATCTTCAATGCCGTATGTAAAAGCGGGCGATCCACATTTATTGAATACATATACACCAGAGGTTACGAACGCGTACATCACATCGAGACTCGAATCGGTAGCGGTAGTTGTTAGAGAACGTCTAGAGGATCCGTTGGATGATCTAGGAGTAGTTCATCATCAGTTGGAACAAATATCGGTCATCGGTAGGTGCGAGTATCAAAAAACGTGCACTCTATTAGTCCAATTGTTCGATCAAGCTGCAAGAACGTATCAGGAGTTAATGACGCAAACAGTATCGCCGACGCAACAGATTGACATTGCAATCCAGGAGGGACAACTCACATGGCTTGTATATATCATAGGTAAACAGAACATATTATGTATTATTTGTTTTTATAATTAGCAATAATCAGGATGTTTATTACCAGAAAAAACTGAGAGAATCTAGAATTTTCAAAGGATTTCTTTTTTATTCTTAAAAATCATGGATTTTTATAGAATTTTATTGATACTTAGGGGGAAGCTTTTATAATTTTACTTTTAAATTTAAATTCTATATTTTGAATAAAATTTCTAGAAAATCTGAGAATTCTTAAAAAATTTTTTTACAAAATTTAAGTAAATTTTGAATATTTAAACTTTGAATATATAATCTTTTTCTCGTCTTTTATAGGTGGTGTTATCGGCGGAAGAGTCGCGTTTAATAGCAATGAGGAATTTGACGCCATGGATGGAGAACTGGTTTGCAGAGTGCTTCAGTTGATGAATCTGACTGATTCGAGGCTCGCACAAGGTGGCTGTGAGAAATTGGAATTAGCGATGTTGAGCTTTTTTGAGCAGTTTCGAAAGATCTATGTTGGCGATCAAGTTCAAAAGAATTCTAAAGTGTACAGGAGGTTGTCCGATGTGTTGGGTCTTAACGACGAGGCGATGGTACTCAGCATTTTTATTCGAAAGATGTAAGTGACGCGTATAATACTCAGAAATGTGAGATTTATTGTACTCTGTATTAATGCTGTATTACAATTTACAGAATAACGAATTTGAAGTATTGGGGTAGAAGCGAACAAATTATTTCTAAGACGCTACAACTTCTAAATGATTTATCAGTGGGTTACAGTTGTGTTCGTAAACTCGTTAAATTAGAAGAAGTACAATTTATGCTCAACAATCATACAGTATGTACTGAAATCTACTACTATTTAATATAAACTATTTTATATAAACGATGAGTTACAATTTTAACTAATAATCTCATATATGGTAATTAAATCTTTCCCATTGATAGCGAGAACATTTTCCATTTTTGGGAAACAATGTTGCTGTGACAGAAATGCGCTGTAGATCAATGTTTTACACATCTCTTGGTAGATTATTGATGGTAGATTTAGGTGAAGACGAGGAAAGGTTTCATACTTTTATGTTACCTCTTACAGGTAAGGAAGTGTATCAATACTCAACTAATCTTTTTTTTTAAACATTGTGCAGCGAGTAAGTTATTATATAATTTTAGGTGCATTGGAGAGCCTTGGTCAATTAATGGGTGCTGCGGATACACCTCTTTTTGCAGCAGAAGAAGCAAAGAAAGCGCTGATTGGTTTAGCACGAGATCTTAGAGGCTTAGCTTATGCATTTAACACCAAGACATCCTATATGATGCTTTTTGATTGGATGTATGTATATACAAGTACAAATTTACCGTTAGTGATTTGTAATATTAAAAAGCAATCATTTTACCTTATTATCGGTGTTTTCTCTGAACTTAGATATCCGAATTATACGCCGATTTTATTGCACGCTGTGGAGTTGTGGCATCACGAACCGCAGGTGACAACACCCGTCCTAAAATTATTTGCTGAGTTAGTACAAAATAGGAGTCAACGATTACAATTCGATGCGTCGTCTCCAAACGGGATCCTGCTGTTTCGTGAGGCCAGCAAAATAATATGTAGCTACGGCAATCACATATTAAATGTTGAAGTACCCAAGGATCAGATTTATCCTTTAAAACTCAAAGGAATAAGTATATGCTTCAGCATGTTAAAGGCAGCCTTATGCGGAAGTTATGTAAATTTTGGAGTGTTTAGGCTATACGGTGACGAGGCGTTGGACAATGCCCTTAATACTTTCGTCAAATTGCTCCTTAGTATTCCACAAAGTGATCTTTTGGTAAGTGCGAATATTAGTCGCAGTATTGATATTTTATTCATTATCTACATCATTTTCTTAATAAATTATATTAGCAATATTAATGAATTAATATGCAATAATAAAAATATTCTTATTACATTGCTACTTTTATATACTATTTTTAATAGCATTATCCAAAACTGTCGGCAACATATTATTTGTTACTCGAATGTCTGGCACAAGATCACATGGTCTTTTTATCTACTTTGGAACCTAGGGTTTTTCTCTACATCCTCTCCAGTATCAGTGAAGGCCTTACAGCATTAGGTGCGCAAAAAGACTTCTACACAGGTCTGTGCGGCTGATTCTATCTTGCTATTACTACCTCTCTACATCCTCAATGCCACATCTTGAAATTAAAATCATTTTGACACTTAGACGAATATCTATAAGTTAAAAAAAAAATTTTTTTTTCAATTAACATTTCTAGAAAAATTTCATAGGTTCTCCATAGAGAAAGGAAAATTGATTATAATTATTATATATATATATATATATATATATCAGAATGAAGCAGAATTATACGGGTTTATTAATAATTTATTTGTAAAATTATATTTGAAAAGAATTGACAGAATACATATAGATATATGCAGAACTGAAAAGTTATAAATTTTTTGTAATAATCTTTTGCATTTAGAATTATTCTTTGAACATATTTCCTAAATCATAAACATTTGTTTCATTATTGCGAGCATAATAATTTAAAATTGTAACATTAATTTTTTTTACTTTAGAATCTATTGGTTTTAATATTTTTTGCTTTTTGCATTACTGCTTGGAATGTAAATCTGCCTATAGATATTAGTCACTGCGACAGTTCGAAATGCAAGGAACAGACGCATATTTCGAGTATTTTATAATGCACAATGAAGAAAGTCACTGAGAACACTTTATAAATTGGCTATAAGAGGATTGGAGTGCGTGGAACCTGGACCCTAAACGTGATAAAATCCAATACGCAAGAATCACACAGCTTGTATTCTCTACATTGCTCTATAAGTGTTATGCAATTTTCTGTTTCCATGAAACGGAATTAAATAATGGGTCTGACACAGATAATCAGCCGCACAGCTGACATATTACTAAATACATTAACATTGAATTAAAGATTCTGTATGTTTTATGATAATTAATATACTAATTGCATATATTATTGATATGTTTGAATTTTTTCAATAGTTATATGCAATATAGGCAAGCTTTAGTTGAATATACTTGTGTAATATATTAAGATTATCTTTTTATATTGTTGATTTAGAAATGGATAAAATAATAGAAATCAGATTCTGTACAATTGCAGTTAGCAACGTCTTTAAATTGAAATAATGCGATTTTATAATGTAGAATAATAATTTTAAAAATTTTGCATTTTATATTTAAATTTATGCAATAATTTCTTTCGATATTATTTATCTTTATGAAATTCCAAGTTTACAAAATATTAAATTATATAAAAAGCGAGTAGGTTTTAATAAGCTTACAATGCTGCTACTTTAGTTGCATGTATTTTTTATTATATTGTAATTTTAAGTGTGTGTATGTGTGTTCATGTGTTTGTTTTTTCCGGCAATAAGAGCTAAAAATAAAAATATAACTTTCTAATTTCAGATACTATGGTTTGTACTGGTTGCTGTGCAACTCTTGATCATATTGTGACATATTTGTTTAAACAACTTTATCAAAAAGGTACGTTTAACAATGATTATTTATAAAATATAGGTTGTCTTTAACGAAACTGTATTGACAGAAATTATAGGAAATATATTGTATTAATATTACATATCTATAGAGGCTATTCCGATATTCGCGAATCCAAATACTATTGCAAGAAAGTTCTTGAAAAAATGAAGTAAAGAAATGGTTATTTGTAGATTTTTATTTTAAGAAATAGTTTTAAGATATAAAGCAATCACAAACAACGTTTAAACAGACGTTCGTGAGTTACCGCTCGCGTGGTATTAGTAATTGCATGACATTACTGTCTAAACTCTCCGGAGTAATCTCTAATTGACTAACTTTATATCACAAAAACTACTTAAATAAAAATCTACAAATGACCATTCTTTGCTTAATTTTTTGAGAACTTTCTTACTATAGTATTTTGATTCGCGAATTTTGAAACTCTATACATATCTGTTTTCAGGATATCCAGGAAGAAAAAATGCAGTTGTTCCTGGAGGAGGAGAATTATTTTTACAAGTTTTAAAACAGCATCCTGAAATACTTCAACAAATCTTAAGTACTGTTTTAAATGTGATAATGTTTGAAGATTGTAGAAATCAATGGAGCATGTCTCGTCCTTTATTAGGTCTCATATTGTTAAATGAAGACGTAAGTGCACAATGATAGTTTTATTATAATGTAATAATTTTTATTTCATCAATATCTTATTTTTTATTATCTTTTTTATCTTAATTTAACTTTATTTTATGTGTGTGAATATATATTATCTATTCTTGCAGTATTTTAATCAATTAAGAGAAAATATTATTAGAAGTCAACCAGTTGACAAGCAAGCAGCAATGGCCCAATGGTTTGAAAATTTAATGAATGGGATTGAAAGAAATTTACTCACAAAAAATAGAGATAGGTAAGAAAACATGGGAGTTATAATATATATGATATATCCTTTAACATATTTTGTTTTAACATTATTATGATATTCATTCTCTTGCAGGTTTACACAAAATTTATCAATGTTTAGAAGAGACATAAATGACGCCCTAAAAGGACCTAATATATCAAATTCAGTCAATGATATGATGACTTCGTAGTAATACTGCTCTCTCTGAATTAGATTCTTCTAGGTCTTGCCTGCCAAATGCTTGAATGTGTGTGCGAGTGAAACTCTAAATTAATGGTGAAATTAAAATTATGGCTTTAAATGAGTATAAAGATAATAAATATTACTGTTTTATGTGAACATTACAGCTTGGCTTCCTATTCTCTTTTTTTAGCTGCTCAATTCCATGTATATGATTTTTAATTTTTATACAATAACATTAAAAGAAAATAAGATTTTAATTTTATTTTCTTTTTCATATTACTTTTATGAGAGATTTTGGGCATTAATAATTTTAATATTTTTCCTCCAACGTAATCGAATAAAAACACTAGATTTTTTTTTAATTATTACCTTTCGAACTTTCTTAGCTCCATGAAATAATCAGATTTGAATATTTTTATGTACATATTAGTATCAAGAATTGGTAATTATTATATGACGTTTTATGATCGTAAAACAATTATGTATTATTCGAATTTCTCAAAACAGTCTCCATATTTTTTGCTCAAAATATCGTATTTATTTTTATGATTTTTACAAAAATATATAAATTAAAAATCTAATAGTAATTTTTATTTTAGATTTATATCGATATATATTTTTTTGCATATAATTATCCATATAATTATCTCTGAAAATTTTAATAGAGATAGACAATGTTTTCTGCATCGAGATTAATTTTGTATTATTTCTTTTCATATCTAAAATAATGTAGACAAGCATGAAGACATGTGTGCCTTCTTTCATATTATTACTCAAGCATTGCTTTTTTTTCTCATAATTTTTTTTAGAATCTTGTAAACGAAATAATGTTTATTTCCATAAAATTTTTATTTTATTTTATAATTTCGGAGGGAAAATTATATGAGATTTATCTAAAATAACTTGTAGTTTTTATGAAATCTAACAGTATTCACAAATTTCAGATTTTTGCACCTGTTATTTTATCAATAAAGTTTTCGACTGTATATATACGTTTATATACATTTATATATATATATATCTACACAATACATTTTAGAATAGGAAGCCAATAATATTATTTTTATTTACAATGATATATTTTGTCTTGTTACGTTCGATCTTTTTTTCAATGAATCATGGATCTCTACTTATTTAAGAATGTTGCGCACACAAATGTGCAGCTTAAAAAAAATTGTTTGCAACATTACAAATTGTTGTATTGTAGAAGAAAAACAGNAGAGAGAAGAGAGGGGGGGGGGAGAGCAAAAACGCAAATCGCGATATATTCATTATTTAAAATTTATTTGAATGAAAGAACTGCTATGAAACTGTATTATCCATGAGTTACGAATAATATGAACGATGGTAAACGATGTAAATGAAGATATCATTAAATTTATCATACAAAGATTCATTTAATATACAATTATTATTATGTTACTATGAACATTACTTCATCGAGAAAGAAAATAGATGAACGAAATAGATATTACGAGACATTAAGTAACGTTCGTTAATTTTACAATGTAATAATTTTAGATACGATTGTATGTAAAGCAAAGTATCGCATTTTGAACAATCGTCTGTCTAATGGCATTGTCTCAATAGTATCCTATATCACAAACTTCTACATTGATTAATATTTATCGAATCATAACTATCAAATGTTCAAATTTTCATCGATGGATATGCAAGTAAATATCAAACACTTGATATATTTTATAAAGATAAATAACTGGAATGAGAAATCAAACAATTGCAAAATAGACAGGATGAGGTATTGATCCTACATCGAAACATCTTTAATCATCCTCTTTTGTTGTAAATAACATTGCAAAATTTATTGGCTATACGAGAGAAAGAGAGAGAGAGAGAGAGAGAGAGAGAGTGAGAGAAAGAGAGGAAACATTCCTTTATTTTTTTATACGTATATTCCATCTTTTATAACATTTTGTAAATTACTTTATAGGCTTCGTAAAAATCTACGTGCCCATCTGCGAACAGGCAATAAGATATTCTCTTTGAACTTAGTACTCGTGCTATAATTTACCAATGCTTTTTTAATGATAATCTTCTTTGGAACTGAGGTACAGTAGACTTTTTTAAATTTCGCATCCCCAGGATCATATCCCACGAAAGTTTGTTCGGTGCTCTACAATTAGTAAAACAATCAAACGATATTTTAGAACGCCAAAAAAATCCAATTCAGTTGTCTCTTTGTAATGATTATGTGTGATAAAGTTACACATAATATTTTCTATAATTGCAGATCGTTAAACGAAACTGATACTTGCAGTTTCGTGTTTCTGGTAGTGAAACTACCTTCACTGCTCGTAGGTACCGCGTATGCTATTATTCTTAGCGAGTTGTTGTATTACACTGTGATAGTGACGCCGTAAGAATACATTATTGTATTATCTGTCGCTCGATCTTGTTTTCGGCGAATGAAAGAAAAAAAAGAAAAAAAGTATCGCATTGAATATAAGATGTACCTGTAAAGATACGACACATTTTTTCCACAACGCGGTACAACATATTGCGTTGCAATAGTCGGATTCTACGATCTCGAAATAATCGTCTCAATCCATGTCCTCAATAAAGCGTTTCGAGCCGCTTTTCCGAATTACGATAACTTATTTGACAATATATAATACGATATATCGAGAGAATATCCAGCGTTGCGTTGCGTTGCGTTGCGTTACGACTGTAGAGCCCGCAAGAGCTTATTCTTACTCTTCAAGGCTATCATACGAGGCTGCGTGATCCTCTTCTGCTGACAAATGCGAGAATTTGTATCAACATCCTCGGCATAATCCTAGTTTCCGTGCGCGTCCTATCTCCGCGCGAGAGATATTAATAGATTTTTTATACAGATGCACATATAAAAGAACCTACGATAAAAGAAAAAAAGAAACTGCATCAGCGTGCAAATTTTTCCTACGTATAAAAAATACACAAAGCAGCATTTTACCAAGATTATATGCAAACCTATACGGGTCGATATTCAGCGCTGTACCTTTATCATAATATTGTAAATATACATTGAACACGAGATAAATTGTTCCCTGAATCCTGAGTTACCTTTTTTTTTATTTATCTATTTGTAGCGCTTACCAAATCTTGATAAGAGTATATTGATACATAATGCGCAAATTTAAAGTTTATAAGCAAAATATAACTCACGAATAGAAGATATGTATGGCAGAGTGTTATATATAGTAAAATCACGCTTGGTTGTTTCTGCGAAGATTTTCTATTTCATTTCTGTTTATTTTCTTCAGCTTTAGTCTCGAGCAATCCTCTTTTCATTTATTGCTTATCTGCTTGTTTAACATGAGAATAACTTTTTTCTTTTATTTTCTTTTATCTTCTCCGGAGTGACTTGTCTTTTATGCGAAGGGATAGTAAAACGTGTTACGACTTCAGGATGTGTAAAGTGTGTTCTAGACTCGATGTATTCATTTAAATTATCGAATTGTCTGAAATTTTATCAGCGTAATATATAATAATATGTTAATGTTTTTGCTGACGTGTTGAAATATGAGATATTATATACAAATAGATAATTCCTATTATAAGATATTACTTTTTTTTACTGAGGAAGAATTCTCTTATGTTTACCTCATTTAAATATTTGAAAGACCACTTCTGCTTCCCTCTTTACACATATGCTAGGTGTTCAATGAAGAAACTCGAATTATAAAAATACATTATAAAAGTTTCGGCTGCATTTTGTATATTTTATTACTTCACGGAAGAATCGAACGAGTTAATGGTACATGTGATAATTGTAACATGTTATAAACTATATATGGTCATTATGTGCAAAAACGTAATGTCAGATCATATCTTTATAGCGTAGAGATATTGTGATTCCGATGCAATCGCTAGGAGATCTGTGGTCAAGTTTTGGCCATTAGTTGATGCACTGCCAGTTGTACACGCAGCTCCACACACGCGTCCTTCTCCTCGATAATACTACGTATCAACGTCGTCATCTTCTTCTGCAGAGAAACGTATAAATATAAAGAATAAATATTCTGTAGGAATTCTTCAGGATAGTAATCATGCAACTCTTTCCCTAGGGTGAAAATGTAAAAAGTAAAAAAGTTCTCCAATAATTTCAATAGCAAATTTTTCACTTTTTAACTTAGGAAAAAGTTAATGTCGCTACTATGTATAAATATACAAAAGTAAAATAAGATAATTAATATGAAGAAACGTACCTCGAGTAACTGATTCTCTTTGACTAGCTGTATCATGGCCGTCATTTCGGCTTCATTAGGAGAGTGTGTTCTCTCTTTGGGTTTCTTCTCTTCCTTCGTGCCACACTCCGTCAGCATCTCCATCAATCGTTTGATCTCATTTCTTTCTTGACTGATGCGAGACTTCAATAACGCTTGCATATTCAACAGTTCTTCGTGAATCAGCCTTTCTCGTAATTTGTCTATGACGTCTTCCTCTTCAGGTTCTGCGTATAAATTAACGATATGCTAATAGGGTCACTGCATTAATCAACGAACAAATTAGAACAACTTAATGTAATTACATTTTCAAGTAAAAAAAACAATATTTTAATTAAATCTGTATGAAAATTAGATTAAAAAAATATTACTTTGCAAATTATTTTAAGGTTTTAATTTTTTTATTTATTTACTGATGATTGTTCGGCGACTACTGATCCTACTTAGAGTTTCAGAAAGTATTAGAAATTTCATTCTATTAATTATCACGTACCATTTACTTTATCATTCGGTGTTACGTTTTCAGACTCTTGCGGTGTTACTGTTGCAACCTCAACTGCGGAATCGACTGCATCTTTCTCTTGTATGTTTGTTACATTTTGTTCATTTTGCGTGGCGTTCGCAGTGGTACCTGTCGAGCAAGAACACTTCTCTTTCGGCTCTTCTACATTGTGTAGTTTGTTGTCTTTTTTTATCAACGTCGAGTTGGTTGACAGTTGAGTGTCACCGGATATTGCTTGTCCGGAATCTTCGTCTATAGCTTTTGGCTTCTGCGAGGTAGATTCTATTGGAATATTATCGGTTGATTTTATTTCTTCATCGAGACTCTTCTGCGTAGCGCCTTCCAATTTTTGAACAGTCTTACATTTTCTCTGCAAAGTACAATTTATTGTGTTAATACTCTCCTTACGCAATATTAATATTTAAAACATTTTTTGTAGCTGTACCTTCAATTGTGTTATCATTCGTTGTACCTCCCACAATTGTTCCTCACGAGATTTCGTTACAAAACCGGCATTCATCTGCATGTGAATTTGAGAAAGTAACGACTCCTGTTTGGATAATTCTGCAGCTATACCCTCTACGGAATCCGGTAGATTGGTACTACCAGACGATAATGGTGGCACGTACTTTGTCAATTGTACATTTGGAAACAAAGCCTTGCAGTGAAACAATAAAGCTAGTAGCAATCTATGACTCATTTGCAGAACTGGACTTAACGTCATCGAGATTGTTTGTGCGTTCACTTTTGTTGTTTTTTCCTAGAGAGTAAAATTCAGTGTCAACAAAATATGGAAAATAAAATAAAAATCAATTAGAAAATACATATTGAAAAAATAATATTTTAAACTGATGTGACAAATTCGTGCCGTTCCATAATCAATCACTATTTTTAATAAAATAAAAACGAAATTTAAGATTAAATTGAAAAATCTTTATCTTCAAAAAGATCTAAATACTTAAGATTTTTTATCCGACAGACCTTTCGAATCGAATTAGTAATATTTTGAACATACTCGCGCTGTGACATTGTCCAAGTGTAACGTAACCCATGCCAAGAGAATCCTGTTGCATTCCGGCAACTGCTGTGTCAGCTGGGCCAACTGCGCTTCCCGCTGCGCAACATCCTTGGTCGATGCGGCTTGCTCGAAGCGTGATATCGTTTCGCTGTTCTCCAGCACGGATTCTGGCAGCTCTCTACATCACCACAATGCGCATTTTTTGGTTTGATCTTAAAGCATATGGTGAGAAAGAGAATAGAATTCGCGGGTATACAAACCTAAGAAAGAGTATCAATAAGCTCGTAGCTACCGTGGGTTCGAACTCGGATATATTCACTGGCTCCCGGTTATTGTACAATTTTTTCAAGTGTTGAACTTTTGACTTCACCCCAGGAACTTTGTACAGACCTTCCACGTTCATCCCATGCTCTTCTACGTAATCAATACAATCTCGCACCACTAAGGGTAACTCG
>QKQZ01055805.1:0-10953 GCA_003595255.1 Solenopsis fugax | reverse complement strand
GAGCGCGCGAGCCGCGCTCCTACAGTCCTACTTCCCTCTCTCCGCACTCTCCCTCTCCGTCCGCCACGCAGCACAACCTGCCGTTACACCGTCGACCGTCGTGTATGCCCGTCCATGCCCGTCCCGCGCCCGTGCGCACACCTACTTTCGTTCATATATAATCTTACGTTACGCGGCATAAAAACGCATAATACGACGAACGGCGGACGACGCGAGGGCACGACGACGCCTGCCTGTAGTGCCTTTATTTTGGGGGCACGCGGTGCGCCGGCTATTACCATTGAATTAATGAGTGGCGCAACAGCTTCGCAAACATTGTTATTCTTTCTGATTCCTTTGTTTTCTTTCGATAGCTCACATTTACGTGCGTCGCGGAGCGTTGGCATTACGTTGTACAAATAATTCGCGACAGCAATTTCACACGGCTGTACACTCGTTGAGATATATGATATTCACACGAAAATCTCAATGCGATCTCGAACGATGCGAAGCAATGTTAATCTTAAAACACGGAAGGACTACTTCTGTCCGACGAGAAAGATCGCGACGGGACACACTGCTCATCGTCGTACGAGTCAATTAACATTCTCCGGCGATTACTCGTCGTTCGATTCGACATTCCTGAGTATTATTTTTACACGTACTCCGCACCGAACGGGAAAAGTACGGGAGAAAGTACGCGACGCGATGCGACTATGTGACGATGGACATGACGAGCGACGAGAACCATCATGAATTTAGCGCAAAGTGGCTGAGCCAATCAGAACGAAGATTCGTGATAATTTAGATTTCCGTTGGCGCGAAAGATGAATCTGGATTATCGCACGTGCCTGACGTTTTTAATTCGGTTTCGTACTCAAAGAATTTATGTCGACCGTATCTCACACAAGCCGAAGTATGAAACGACGATGGGAAACGGAGTACTTTAAGAAGTTCGCTATTTGAGTCAACGCTCGATACAATTTCTACGGTGGAGGCGAGAATTAAGAGAGGGAGAATTAAGCTGGTAACACAAATTCAAGTAAACTTGTCAAGTAGACTCGTCAAGTCAATCGGAACGTGTGTCGTATTTGCAGTTTTGTCATCTAAAAGTTTCGACAGGCTTGACAAACGTGCTTGTTAAACATACATGTGCAGCTTAAGAATAATTATGTAAATATACATCAAAGAATTTATATTTAACTAAAATTAAAAATTTAACAACGACAATAAAAAAGTGATCGAAAAGCAATCGTTTCATAAGAATAAATTTTAACGAAAATAAGTGTAGAGTTATTTGCTTAGTAAAAATTTCTGTTTTCGTATAATATAGCATTATTAATAATAGAGAAAAGTTGATAATACTGGTCTATATCCTTTAAATATTGATAATAAATATTGATAAAAACACAATCTACTTAAATAATTAAAAAAATAAAAATAGTTTATACATTCATGATTTTTTTATATACAATCTAAAAACAAATTTCTGAAAAACAAAAACAAAATTTGCACGATTTTCTTTTGCAAATTGCATAGTTGAAACAATAAAGTATATTATGGATAATATTAGACCATTTTACATGTTTGTAGCTTCCTAAAATTGTTTTGCTTATATTTTTTTCTTTCATATTTTCCTCGCAGTGCGGTTTGAAACATAAAATTGTGCAGCGTAAAACAGACCACTTCTCCGTGAGAATAAACAATAACTACGAAATCTTCAATATTACGAAACTACAATATTGACAGATGTTTCGTGAATTTTTTCATTTCTTTAATATCTTGAGGTAGGAAAAATCAAGTCGAAAGCAAAAGATCCACTAATAAGGTGCAAAAAAACGTGTAATATGAGAATTAAATTTTAGCCTTTTAATTTTATAAACTTTGTTGTTTAATAAAAATATGTTATTACTTAGTTTATCATTTTATTTTTTAATTCCTTTTTTACGAAATCGTGTGTGAATTCTGCTATTATTGCCTAATATATAAGTGTGTCAATTTTGGGGCCCAATTTCTCAGATGCTCTTGTTATGTTGCAAAAACATTATTAATTACAAAATACAAAAGAGTATTATAAAAACTGCTATACCATCTGATAGAATACATTTTCTTGTTTGTAATTATGTTTTTAAAGTTTTTTATTTTTGTTTAAGAAATATTATTTAAAAATAAAATGGAATGCCAATATTGCTCAATACTGGCACCTTATTTTGATTTTGATAATATTTCTTAAAAGCTAAAAATAAAATTTTAAAATCGTAAATACAAACTAGAAAGTGTTTTTCCTCTATTAATTAATTAAGTTGAGCAATTATAAATATATAGGAGTAATTAAAGAGCAATTCTTTTGTGTATATTTCAACATAATTTTATTTGCAATACTAACTTCTGATTGGTCGAAAAGAGCTTGCCACGCTACTACATACGATTTACTTGAACAAACCAGTTTGATTCAATAAATCAAACGCTTTTTCATATTTCCTCAAGCCAAAATAACACCATGATATTTTGTCATCTACACGTTCCGAAAGAATTTAACAAACGTGCTTACTCATGTATACTTGATTTTGTTTAGTTGAACGTGCGTAGTAGGCTTTACGAATGTACAACAAAAGATATCAATTACGATCACTAACGTTAATTAACTCTCTCCTGCAAGACGATTCGTCGTTCAATTCGTGCCCAACGTTCATTTCCGGGCACAGAAGTTTGTTACTCTTAACAGACAAAATACTTAATGAACGCAGCATTATTTCGAACGGGTGGCGGGCTGGCGGGCCGCAGCGCGAAGCAACGCGAACTTAGCGCAAAGTGACTGTGTCAGTCGAAACGAAGATGGTGTTGCGCCCGCGGTGGTCGGCGTCTCCGTTCCAAAGAAAAGATTCCGGAATAGTGCGCGCGTGAAGAGATTCCGAATATACGTGTGCGTGCGTGCTTACGAAGTGTGAAGTTTTTTAGACCGGCACAATGTTTCGCGTGTATCGCTCACATTAGTGAATCTCGCGCGACTGCAGTGCATTTCCTTGTCGGATCGGGCGCAAATCGAAGCGTCGCGACGTCCGTCGGTTTGAGTATTAACCTCGCAAGCCATCGAGTTTGGACGGCGACCTCAGCCTCGTTTACTTCGGATGCCCGATCTCATCGTCGGCCGGTGATATCCGCTTATCTCTGCAGCCTCTTGGACTCCGAGATATCCGAGGTATGTATGTAGCTCCGGTAGGTTATGTCTCGCATACGCGCGCGTCATAGGTGTGACGCGCGGTATATCTGTCGTCCTGGTTAACGTCGTCGTAAGGCTTAAAGATAATCGCGATGATGTATGAAATAGTCCGACGCAGTTGTTGTTATTCACGGTTGTTCCGCGAAATTTCTGTTATCAGACGAAACAATGCGATCTGAAATGATCAACAGTCGAATCTCTACGAGACACGCGACGTAAATAAACCTGTCCCCGCGATTTATTATGCGGAATTTAACCTACGGCTTCGTTTGTTTATTTTGTATATTCTGTGAACGAGAGGACGATGGGGAAGAGGTTACCTTTACCCTTTGTTTACTCTCTGTAATCCAACGTTTTTTTTTCGCTGCTTTCCTAGTCCAACCGAGTCATTGCTACCTGAAGTGTTCTTGAAAAAGTTTTCGAGCTTTAAAAAAATCTGAAAAAATTGTGGTACACTTTTTCAACATTCCAAAATACGATTTCACAATTATTTTACCTCAAACGTTTTTCACTTTTTTTAACACAAATTTGAGGCAGACCTATGTTATACACTGAAAGAAAAAAATTTCTAAAAATAAATATTTGTTTGAATAATTGCAATGAAATATTTACTTATGGTGCAAAAATATTTACTCAATAAAAAAATGATTGTTAAATTAAATTGGTGAACCTTGTACTAAATAAGTATTTATTTACTTTTAGTAAATACTTCATTGCAAATATTTATTAAAATTTAGTAATTTTTTCTCTCAGTGTATAGCACACTAATGTTGAATTAATATCTCAGCAACATTAAATTGCAAGATTGCGAATGTTGCAGCAACATTGCGAAATATAAATTCAATGTTGAAGAGACACAAACGTTCAATGTTCGTTGAATCTGTCTTATAAACAATTAGTGAATTAATTACAATTCAACGTTGATTTAACATTGTATAATACATTTATTCAACATGTAAACAATTTAGATTTCATATTATGTACATTGTATATTTTCGAAAAATTTAAATAAAACAAATGTAAAATTAGTTTTTAAATTATTGGAAAAAATTTAAATTTAAAAATAATATTGATTCTTAGTATAGTAAAATTAATTCTTCTACTTTCCTAAAATGGACTATTTATATACGTAAATAAAAATGTTTTTTAGGACGTCCGGACAAATTTTAAATAATAAAAAAATAACTAAAAAATACATAAAGGCTATAAGAGTAAAACGCGGTTGTTGTTGAGCACAGTTTAAAAATTCTTTATTTACTTCTCATATGCAGAGAAGTCTTACAATAAAGTAATGTAAGATCTCTTTTTAGATTTTTTAATTGACAATTAGAGAGTACCACGTTTCGGTGTTATTTTGATTGAATAAAAAATCAATAATATTTTTTAAAATTAGATTCTTTTTCCAACAATATTTAGAAACTTTATATATTTATCTTATTCAACTTTTTAACAAAATAAAAATAATTTTAAATTTTCACAAAATTAAGAATTATTTTATATAATTATATTTGCTCTTCTTAACAAATTAAATTTGTATATTACTTTTTATTAAAATTTTTACAAATTTTTTCATAATTCTATATATTATTTATTACATGTATATTGTATAAAATTCAATTTAATTCCATTCTATTTACATGACTTTTTACTTTTGTTTATTTTTGACAAAATAAAAAAGATATTGATAATAATTTATTCAATGTTAGAGCAATAATTAAAAAATGAAAAATTAATAGATTCAACATTGAAAAACATTCAACATTCAACATTGCAATATTTTAGAAATATTTTTTCAATGTTCTGCACTGTGAGAACAATTCCAAAGTAAAAATTAGCCTGGGTCTTCAAATCCCCGGTTGGACTAGGAAAATGAAGGTTTAACTTGCTACAGCGTCGTGGAATAAATAATTAAATTTATTAGCTCTCCACACATGCGCGTAAATAATATTCAACATCCGTATTTGCTTATGAATGATTAAAAATCTAAGGTAATTGAATCGGGATCTTTATAGAGAAGATTCAATTCTTTTTGTTCGTATTTTGTGCATGCATCGTCGACATAGGCGAAACATCGCCGGATTAAATATTTTATAAGAAAAAAGATGCCTCTCGCTCAAGAGGACCTTAATCGCTGAATTTATCTTTAACTTCTAAGAAATTTTGTAAAACTGTAAATGCCAGCAAAAAGCGGCGAAGTAGTCGCGTTACTTTAAAGCACTTTGCAGAAAGTTAACTCATAATCTAAACAGGGTCTTCGTACAAGCCGACATTATGCTCGAACGACCGCGCCTTTAGAGAGTGCCTCGGAAAATGCACGTAACATGGCTATCTTTATTCCAACTCGAGAGGAAATTCGGGATGCCGCGATAAGGGTAATCGAAATGGGATTAGTCGCCGATGATCGCGATCTCGCAATCGAAACTAAACGCGAAAGTTATACGTGAACGCGATCGGACTCGACGAATCGGACCACCGCTGCTCCTCGCAGCCGCTGTTATCGCGTCGTGCATAAAGTCCAGGAAAGGAGGCCAAAGATACGTCAAGAAGCACGGGACGTAGGGTAAGGTATACCGGCGCGCAACGAGAAACGAGCGATAACGGACGCGCGTGCTTTCGCAGGCACGCGCGGTTACGCGATTGTATTCCGCGCGGGACGCACAACACAATGCAGCAGGGATCGATGTTTACCCGTTTGTGTGCACGATATCGTTGCAGGTTCACCGCGAAAGCGATTCCACGGTTACGGTACGGCGACGCACGTGACCGATATGAACGGAGCGGCGGCGTNCCGACGTGGCGGTGGTGGCTGCTGCTACTGCTGCTGCTGCAACCGATACTGCAACAACGTAGAATCCTCCCGGGATGGAAGGTTTATCCTCCGCTAAACAGGTAAAAGGAATGTTGATCATGATCTCTCGATGTCGGTCGTCGCGGAACTACCGTCGTTGCATCCCGCCGCGTGTCATTTGCATGTAAATGCGTTCACGGGACGGACGCACGTGCGTCGTTTGAGACACATCTATCGAAATTGTGTCGGCTTAGGCTGTCCATATTTCGATTTACGATGACTGAAACATATTGCTGTTTTTGGTATAAGGAAAGAAAGAGCTTTCTGATTGCGATTATGTAATTTGTATGTAAATGTGAATTCATCACTATACATTTTTTTCCACACATCTCATTTTTGTGTAATCATGCGTATCGTAATAATTAACATTTTGGTTAATTGATAATGAAGATAATAATTACCTTTCACACGCATATGTATAACAATAAATTGGAGAATTATTTTTTTATTGTTGTTCGTGTGTATGAAAATAACTATCGTCGAAAATTGAAATTGATTGGACTTATGCAAATTATATACTGTTTTCGTAACATAAACGATACCTACAATTAGTCATATATTGAATTACATTATAACTGTTTTGATGCAATCATAAAATCGTAATGTAGAATGAGGAAAGAGTATTTAAGCGTCGCGCAAATATTTTTCGAGCTCCAACTGACTCTAAAACAGATAAATCGCGATAAACTGAAACTTTCTAAATACGCGGCAACACAGAATGAAGAATCTCCAAAGCAAAGTTGCAATTCACGAGATGCGCGATTTTATACTTTTTTTGCGACTTCACATCGATGTTGCTGCACGTCTCTTTTGACGAGAATGTTTTGAAAGACAGTGAACCAGTATTGCGAAATTTCTTTGAAATCTATCACAGTAATAATTTTTTTTTCACATTTGAGATAACAGTGGAAATAACTAGAATGTGTACATAAAATTTTTTTATTATCAAAAATATATAAATATAACGATAAAAGAAAACAAAAACCAAAAATGTTCGAAAAAATACCTTGTTTATAAAATAGATTACAACGAAATTGGATACACAAGCGTTAATAACGATACTCGATATCAAAACTCTAAAATTTCAGTGCCATGAGACAATTGTGTGTACGTATGCGTGTACGTATGCGTGTATGTATGCGTGTGTATGTGTATATGTGTTGTGTGATGGTGACAAAATAAAATATATCTAAATTCTTAAACCAAAAATCAAGAATATAACATATAAACAAAAAGTCATGAAAAATTTAAAAATATATTGATATTAAAATCGATATGATCATTTTCTGTTAAATCGTTTCAATTCGATTTCAATACGAAAAGAACTTTTGCAGGATTGCTCACACTGAGCGCCCTATAGTTATTTTGATAATATAATAAAATTATTTTCAGATTTATGCATATAGCTAAAATTTTAGATATTTTAGCAATACTTTCCGTATGTATTCGTTACCAAGAGATGTTCAGTTATCTCACTGTCAGTAAGAAAGATAATATCGAAACGATATCTAAACGATGTCTTGGATATCGAAATTCGATAGTGGACAGGAGTAAAATTTCTACGTTCGTTTGAATTTTGGCTTATTTTCAAGTTGCCTTGAACAATTCAACATGAACGATAGATAGCTACTTCTGTTACTGTTTTGTTCAATTTTACAGTTGTAACTCTGTTTACATTCATTTATACGTAAAATCTTGATTCGAAATCGAAATAATATTTGTGATCCAATGTTGAAATGATTTATCGATTCGACATCGGTTTGAGGTCGATTTAATGAATCATTAAGTCAGTTTTTTTTAAACTGAACTTCTTGAACTGTTCATCTTTTTTTCATATTAGAGAGAAAAGAAAAAAAAATAATTCATAATACAAGAAGTTTAGTTCTAGAGTTTGAAAAAAGAACAAATTTGAATACGGAAGTTGGAAGGTAAGGAGAGGAAGAAACGACCGAATTTACTTGTCGATTCGACATTGAATTAATGTTGAATCGAAGTAAATTTAATAATTTCAATACTGATTTCAACGAGTCATTTCTTATTGGGAAGAATTGAAAAATTAATGGATTTCTGAAGGTATTGCAAATCCTTCCAAGTTTCACAATATCTGTTGAATTCTTAGTAATTTAGATATCAAAAATTGTTCGAAATTTAGCTGTTTTCGATGTCGAAAATTTCTCGACCGAGTCCGTCTGAATATCGAATCGAGATTGGATTTCGATCTCTTTTCGATGATCAAATTTCGATATCGTTTTGATATTGTTTCGACTTTTTATTTCTCCCCTCTCTGGGCCACAATTTGCTCGGCCACAATTTATGCCGGGTAAAATCTCTGACGTAGAATCGCTACAAGCATCATTAGAACAGTTTCTTGCGGTCCAGAATCTTCTAGGGGTGAAGTTTTGGTACGTGATCTCACTAGCGCGCTGTCGTTTCTCCATCGAAAGGTATGCTGTCTATGGAATCGAATAATCGAGTTGGCGATAGTTGTGGACGCGTATTAGTAATCGTATTAGTGGCCGAGACAGCCGAATTCAACGTCGTAGTGACTACCGATTGCCCCTAGTAAGTTCACCAAGTGTTACAGTACTCTAAGTCATCATTTATATCAATTATTTATCCTGTATACATTTCACGACACATCTATAAAATTAACGTAACATTATAAGATAATTAAATGTCTTAAATTTCAATCTTCTTTCTCAAAGAAAAATATTATCATTCGTTCAAATGTTATCTTAAATATAATTTTTATAAAATCATAATTTATTTTTTCGCGTACTTGTGTTGTCTACGACAATTACCGCTTGTGATGGATGAAACTTTTGATAGTATAAGAGTAATATTATACAGTAAGGGTACTATAACAAATGCTGACACTGGTGAATAATGATCCTTTAACTAGCGACCATTCGAATTACACGCTTGTATGAATGTGCCTTATTTCTAAACACCAGCATTCATTGATACAGTATGTCAAGAAGTTCCGTCAGTACTTAATTTTTGCTTACTCATTGATGGTTATTCTGATATTTCGCGTCTTTATCAAAACATTTATATTTTGTGGCATATGTATAAAATTGTCAATCTTTAATGTTCAAGAATTTAGATATTTCTATTAAAAAAATATTAGGATATTTTTTTAGCAGAAATAGCTTGAGAATTAATATTTATCAATCTTTATGTACGTGCATTCAGTTTTTTTTTTTAATACATTGTTAGCAATTGTAAAAGTATTCTGTATAAGGATGTGAGAGTAACATTCTAAATGTCGAAAACACAATCTGGCGTAACGAGCTGCAACGACAGTAGCTGACGCTGGCAAATGTTGATCCCCTAACTAGCGGCAAGCCGAGTTACACGTTTGTATAAACATGCTTCAGTCTAGTACTACTTAATAAATTACAAATTCTTTATTTTATCGGTTAATTAGTTATTGATGATTATAATAAAGATTTCTATCTTCTTGGAAATAGAATATATTATAAATTGTATACTTTAACAAGAGATTTTTGATAAAATTGAAATTAATTATTCCGTAACAATAAAAACATTTATATCTTGTGGCATATATAAAATGGTCAATTTTTATATACAAGAACTCGTATATTTTTATGAGGAAATATTAAGATATTTTTTTAAGAAATAATTTAGCGAAATTTATTTCTCAATTTTTTTATATCCATGCAATCAGTTTTTTTTAAAAAAGAGATATTGCTAGCAATTGTAAAAGTATTCTTTGATGCGAGGACAAATATGTGTTTTATTTTTCTCTCTTTTATAACTTTTTAATATTTAAATATTAAATTATAAAATTCTATTAAAAGGAGATTGAGACTTAAGCTTAAACGAACAATGATTTATTGATTTAAATTTTCACAATTTTAACAGATCATAATTTTTTAATTTTTTTTATTTATTACCGAGAGAATTTATACTTACAAATCTCCGATACGTTTTATATAACATGAAATGCAAGCTGCAGCTTACGATTTTATCTCGGTAAAATGTAAACGAAATGTAACGAAGACCTTCAAATTACTTGTTTGCAAAAAACCTTTCAATTTACGCGATTCAAACGTCGTATCCTGTGCGGGTTATTACCGTAATCAAACGAACGCAGTCCAATCAATGTAGATTCATGTCGCAGTAATACTTACCTATTACTTTGATCACGAAGCTCTTCCACGCTGCTATCAGTTTACGTACCGGTTTATATAAGATCCATAGAAAAATATATTTATTTAGATTATTATTTTTATTTTTTTAGATTATCGTTTTTATTCCCTCATGTTTACACGAGAAATGAATTACAACTTCCAGCAATTTTAATATTTTAAAATGGTAGGTATCTTTATGAGTATTTTAAAAATTAAATACATTTCAAATGTAAGATAATATAAAATTTATCAATCTCTTTCTCTTTATAAAAAATATACAATATACTATACAATACAATATTATTACATTGAATACCAAACTATAAAAAAAGCGATCGATGATACAATAGAATATTTTTACAACCGACTGCTATCAACTTTCGATTGGCAAAAATATACAATATATATCCTTATCAACTTTTGGCTACAGACTTCTTATTAACCAAGCTTAGTTTAAAGCACATATAAATATACGTTATGTAATTTGCTATTTTATTTTATTTTTTCAAAAAGCTAAGGGAATGCGAAAATTTACATTACACTTGAATTTTTATTCATAGATCTCGAAATTGTCAAAATCCGAAGGGTAGCAATCCTGCATAATAACTTGCAATCGATCGGGAGTATAGGATGTCATTACGGGAATTTATGTCAAGTCCGATTTCGAGAAACTGCCAGAAAACGTTCTGACAAGTAAACCTATCCAAGTGTCACTCTTCGATTTTGATGAAACTTTGCACACTTCTAGG
>QKQZ01055804.1:0-11414 GCA_003595255.1 Solenopsis fugax | reverse complement strand
TTTTTCTGACACCTGCGGTGTAAATCCCCCCGCGGCGTAAATACCGCAGTTACCCTATACTATAAAATAGACGTTAGAATATAGAGCGTGACACTAAAATACACGGCATGTAAAATTGTAAATAAAATTCTATTCTGAAATCTGACGCGGATTATGGATCGCCTAAAGTGGTCTTAATAGGCTAATCGATAGGCTAATATAGAACAACGTCAGCTCTCGCGCGCCAGTATTCATGTTACTTCGTTAAACGGACGAGTCACGAGTATTGTTACACGACGTATCTCGAGACGAGCACACAAGACTATCGGGATAGTCTTATTCTAATCAGTAGCGGTGATTATAAATTTGCGATCGGACATGTGGTATCTCTATCAATAACCGTTAGAAAAAGGTAGCTTAGCTTAGCTCCCGTATTGCCGCAGCTGTCTTCTGTAATATTCTATACCGGCGCTGCTCTAACGGGTTCCTCGTCGTCACGATTTATATCGTAACGACGATTATTGCCGAGTAATCGTCGAATCGAACAGTCGCTCTGTTATCTTCTTCTCCGCGCGCGGACGATACCCTCGCTAACGCCGCCGATCGTAAATCAATACTTGCGTAGCCGTTGCGAATATTAAAGTGTTGCCCGCGAGACGACCGCCTCGTGGTCACTCTAAGTTGATATTTATAGCCGAGAAAGCCCACGATGTCCACGTGAGCATCTTAAGATCATTAACTTCCCATTATGTAATTTCTCAGCGAAACGCCCATTAAGCCAGTGGATTAATTCCATTGATATGCGTAGCACCTGATGCGATTATGAAAAAGTTCGCGCATGCAGTCGGCAAGACAGACTCGCGCTAGTGCGTTCTCTTCTAATAGCTGCAAAAAGTACTGCTACTTGCGAAAATGACGATTAATTTTCCTTACACCGTCTACGGAGAAGCGTTCCGTTCTGCAATAAAATTATTGCAGAAGTAATTTAACGCGACACGACGCATTTAAAGTAAGATTAACGTTTACTTCTAACAGATTCTTTCAATCATACGAACTTCTTAGCGCAGCAATTTTTCGTCTGTAACGTTTCTTGTCTGTAGCTTTCTTAAATAATTATCCCCTTTGGATACGTTCTTTCGTATATATTGCAATTTTGCCGGATGAAAGACTATCTACATTTTGCCATTGAAAGTGCACCTAAAAAATTCTGTAATCCTGACAACTATCTTTATTGCCGTGATGAAAGTAATAAAATTGATAATCTATCGCGCGATTATTATTAAAGACAATTTTGATAATTTATTCCTTATTGTCGATTTCTATTATTTATTGCTATTGTTCCTATTATCTATTCCTTTTTATCTATTCTTGTAAGTTAACAAAAGGATATAAAGAGATTTTGCACACGAATATAAAAGATTTTATGTTCGTGAATTGCCAATAGATGATAATTAACTCATAGTGCATCATCAGTCGAGGAATTTTATTGCCATGTTGCATTTATGTTACACCGATCACTTAAAAATCGTCTCGTAAAAATTGATAATCGTCATGGCGTATTTGAGCCTGAGAAAATTACAGTCATTAGATGAGATTAGATTCGATTGTCATAGATTGATGTAATCAATCGGTAATCAAATATGACGGTAACAGAAGATTTGTGCTGAAAGTCATTTGGCAAGTTGGTTTAAGTAGAACAGCTACATGTTTCTAAATTCAGCGTTATTTTATTAATCGATTTTTGCGGTACAGTACTATCTTTAGTTTTTATTAAAATATCTTGAATATAGATTTTCGTACAACAATGCAAGAATGTGCGATGTGATCACCGCGAATCAATCATTCAACCTCACATTTTTGTATCAAAATTTTTAACCCATGATTAAAAAAAAATTTATCACACTCTTCTATTATTTCATAAAAGAATGAAATTTTTTGCACCAACATTAAATGATTTTTTTTAGGTAAAAAAAGATATAGAACAAAACGGAGAGAAAGTAGAAAAAGGAGAGGCAGGTGGCAATTTAATCGATTGCACAATAATTAATCGCTTTTGAAAGCCGCGCAGTAATTATCTCAAAGTGATTATTCATGTTAATCTTGCAGATATTAATCGCGGATTAGCATAATTAGCACACTTTTGCTATCTACTGACTTCTCGAAATCGTTACTGCTTTTTGCTTTCGAATTGCTCAACAAATTGAGTCAGCATCGAAGCACAATGCCCACCCTGGCTCGAGGCTATACTTTCCATCAATTTTCTGGACGGGTACACACAATGACTCGATTCGTTTATGTAGATGCAACTTTTGTCTGGCGAGCGGGTAGGTTTCGTCTCGTAAAATCTGTTTTCATTGCCGCTCGGTCATATCGGCTCGTAAAGACTTTCGCTTCAATGCACAGCATTGATGGAAATTTTCTTCCTCTAAGACCGACACGTGCTCTCGTTTTGCTCATAATATCGGCGAGCTATTTTTCTCTGGCTAGTTAGCTTATAGCAAGGTTGTTAAAAACTTGTTTGATTCATAGCTTTTCCTCTCTCGAAAGATTTATACGACGTAATAATCGTCTCTTCTCTTGTTATAAGAATCTCGTTAAGGTCAATGACTTTTCGCTGCGCGTTTCATTGTCGCGTTCGATTATCGTTTCCACAGAAATGTACAGCAATGCGGGGTTGCTTAGAAACGAGGCTCACAACACGGAAGTCGATATATATAGCCGGCCACGATGCAATTGACGGTGAAGATTGCGTTCCTAATCTTTATGTCAGATAGTAGATCAAGGACAACGCAGATATAGTTGAAATCAAGTTTATCGTTAAATATTTGCACACATTTAATATATCTTATGAAGCGATATTGACGCGTATCTTGTTGTAAGACAGCCATCGATATTCTCAGAAATCTCTTTCGAACTTCTTCAATGTAAAGGCTAGACGTGTTTTTCAATTTCATTAATTCGACAGATATTTATTTTGTAACGATTGAAAATTTTTGCTTAAGTAAAAATTCTCGCTTTAAGAATTTCTTTTATGTATATTTTTTTCTTATCGATTTTCAAGAATAATAAAAGTTTGCTTTTCGATTAATTCTACATCGGTTTTACTTGAGTAGAATTTTATTCGAGATATTCACGTGTCAAAATATATAGAATTGGAAATTGCAAAATCATGATAAATAATAATTTCTGACGTCTCTTTCAAGAAATGGTTTTTAAATTGAAAATTTTGTTCTTAAAGCAATTCTCATAAATCTGAGATGTCTTCATGCATTTATACATACGGAAATTGTCTGCAGAATTTCCATACGCAAAGTGCGTCAAATGAAAATTGATATCGAGGAAACGTGCGCAAATATGTACAAGGTAATTGACGCATACTTGCAGTAACACGAGCGAACTTCCTTTTGCCCCGCGAGATAGAGTTAATGTAGAACAGCTATCGGCATCTTTGCTCAGAAATGTTTGACACGCGCGAGTTGGTCGGAAACAACGACACGTTGTTCACCTACAACAGCGAAACTACTCTTTGCCTGGCGGTCCGCGACTTGTGCATAACTCATCGCGCTTTTAGTGGAATCACCGCTTCATCGCGTCATCTGCTTAGAACGTACCGTGTCATCTGACGGTTGCGTAACAGCTCTCAACACTGGAGACGCTGGAGATAATATGTAGCCATGTTGGACCGATGGATAAAACTGGGGATAATGTTTGTAAGATGCAAATAACGTTGGAACACCGGACGACTGCGTATCTAATCATGTATAATTTCCGATTTCTTTGAAAGCCTTTGAAAACGTTGTGGAATCTTAATTTGATATTAATATTCAAAATCACGTGTTCATTGTTATTGCGCTTTGCAGATTATCTTTTCTGCGAAATTGTAAAAGTAAAACTATACTGAAAAAAAATGCAGCTTTAAAAACAACATTCTATATCTCTATATTTTTTATGATTTTAAATATAATTAAAAAATAATTTAAACGTAAAAAATTATAAAAATAAATTCTTAGATTAGAATGTTATGAATTTATTAATCAAAAGTATCCATTCATAAATGTTGATTATTATTGATCGAAAGCTAGGTTCTTAAAAATATTGAATAAATATATATATTTCTAAAAATTTAAGAGATGACATTCGAGAGGGAACATAATATTCAATTATCTTGGTACGATATAATTGGATTTTTCAAACTCGATTTATCTTTCGATAATTACTTATCGTAATTACTTTCGGCCGATTCATCTCCGGCTTCCTTTCATCTCTCACGGGATTTTTTTTTTCTTTTAATACCGATACACAGTGTTAATCGTATCTTAAGTCTTTTCTTCTATAATGCCATTTCCTGTGAACGCATTCGGACACTAAAGTCGCAATTGCAGAACGTAATTAGTCATTAATTAGCATTAAATTGCGCAATACGTAAAACTCACTTGTGAGAGGCAGAAGTACTGCTGGTTAGGTTCTCGTCAAGTGACGTTTTTAGTACATCCTCATTTCAGAAATTTTTTTATAGCAATAAAGCAGTTATAATCGTCATTATTTCCGTAGTCGAACAAAAACTATATTTTTTGTATTTCTTATCTTTCGTACTATTTCGGGCGCGTTACAAGCATGCATAATCAGCAAATAAATCATACGACTGTGAAACAGTGAAACAATGAAAGTCTAAAGAGGTTTCTCAACATTTACGACTCGTTTATCTTTTTGAATAAGATAGAATTTTTCTTCATAGTAAAGGAATAATAAGAAACTAATTTTGTAATTAAGTTTTACTATAAATTCTTAATTTTTACATCTTTGGCTTGAATTTTATATAAAAAAATGACACATAAACATGGTATTTTCTATTGCAACGATGAACAAAATCGAGAAAAGAAAAGTGTCCGATTCTTCTAAACATTGAGGATGAAGCGAATCACCAATTTAAAAGAAGCAAAATCTAAAAGAAATAAAAATAAATGAACAAACTTTATAAAATAAGCTTTTAAGCCTTTTCGTTACAAATTCACAAAATTAGGATCGTGATTTTATATAAGGAACAAAATTTCTTCGCGCACTCACGATCTCTGGGCTTGTATCATCGACTGACACTGAATCACACGCAATACAGAATTGCTGTCTATTGTTTCCGCTGAAAAGGCAGCGCGAGTAACTAGCATGATAAAATAGATCGTATGAAATAAAATAACTAATTGTCTCAAAACTTATAATGATCTGATTCACCTCAGTCTACCCTAATCTTTTAAAAACTGAAAGATTCTGAGTAGAAACGGAAAAAAATGCTAATTGAATCGCGATTACAGTTGATATAATATGTACGTTACATTTGTTAATATTGAAGAATCTCACGAAACGCTATGAATCCCATTATTTAATCTAGGTTACATATGCCATTGTGTAAAAGTAGATTAAATGTGAAGATTGAGAAAAGCATGGGTTTCTTTTTCTCTCGCGTCGTACATGAGCTATTGTATATATTCGTCATTTACCATTAATTTACTTTAATAACATTTCATAAGTTTATTACCAAAAAAAAGCAGTTTTAAGAAACGCAAAAGGATAAATTACATACATTTCAAATGTATAAATTACATACGTTTCAAAACGAAACGTGCTTCGGGATACTTGCGTAATTGCGAACGCACGTTTAAATATGTACGATACATGTCAGCCTTGCGCATGATGAGAAATGCCACTCACTCGTGTGTTGGTGATATGCACGTGGAGGTAGCACGTGTCGACACGATGTTTTCATTTTGCATGATAATGCAGCAAAATTGTTCACGTACCCGTGTGATTGTCGTGTAGGCGACAAGTCACTCCGTTCGCGTGCGAACAATAGAAATAAAAATGAAGGATGTGAAAAAGAATATTAAAAAAGCGCGCACGTCACTTTTACTTTCGACCGTTCGTATTTACGGAATTAGGAGAGGCCCCTCTCCGAATTGCCGCATCGGAAAGAGCGAGCGTTTGTTGTTCGTCAATCTTCCTTTGGACGAGTTTCAAGCGAAATGGCGATTAACGTGAAACCGGTTCGGTTCAGCTGGGCTTCTTAGAGATAAAACTCGCGATTCTCTTTGAAGCACGTGTTCCTGGGAAGACGACGCGCTCAGCTCTTTGTCACTCTGCCCGTCCATCTGGAGTGTTTCGCTGTCTCCTCTCGCGTGCTTCTCTAGTGGTTACTCAGGCAAAACTTGTACATTTAGGTATTAGACGCTCTTGTGTTATTTTTAACTTTTTTCTACGTAACTCTGCACAAAATGAATTTCATCCGCGAAAATAACTTTTCTTCGCGACTGACGGCAAATTATGAAAGTTGACGCCCTGAGAAACTTTTATAATTATTTTAATTTTTTTCTTTTAATAATGCTAACAGTTTAATCCAATCTTATTATTATTCAAGTTAAAATCATAAACACTAACTGAATTAGCGGAATAGACAATANTTACACAGAAAAAAAAATTAGTATCAAATCAACAATTCATTGTTTCATATATAAGCAAGAATATAAAATCTCCTTGGAAGTATTTATAATCTCAAAGAGACAATTAATTAAAGAGATAATTTGCTAACATAAAGAAATTTTGTTTCTTCACGTAAATAAATTATGTATGATCAAGATAATCAAAGTAACAGTTTACATGTGAAATTCTACATATTAATAAATTATATTTTACATATTATACATACATGAGATATATTCTCTATTATATTCAATTTTATTATACTGTACATTATTAAAAAATCAGCAGCAGAATTTAATGTAATGTAACGGAAGCAAATTTTAAGCAGGTACATTAATAACATTTAATATACATGTAATGTAAATTTAACGTCGTCAAAAGTACAGTAAATTTCATGCACATATTTTTTAATTATAGATACATTAAATTTAATGCACATTAAATTTAATGTGTAACTTAAAAATACATTGAATTTCATAATGTTTTTAACTTATATTAAACCCGATACGAATCGGGAAGCAAAAGGTGTGAATACTTGCGAATGGAATAGCTCGTTTGCTTGATCTGGATTGCAACTTCACTAATTATTTGAAGTGTTATAATAATATGCAAGCTTACATATATTCTGAATGATCTTACTGACACACGATTCTGCCGATTTCTCGTTTCACGCGAGCTTGTGATTGCATCATCGAACGCAGATGATAATATTACGCATCGGTCAAGCGAAAGCGAGCATCTTAGCGCCAATCGGCGTCTTAAAAGAAAGTTAAACCAAAATGACGCTATTAAGTCCACGTTTTCAACCTTGTTACCGAAGAAAGCAGGATACCTGAACGCATGACGCGGCAAGAATACGCGCGAAACCGGTTATTTTTAGTAATGGAGGTATTCGGAACTTTATGCCGCTTTCTCGCGACCTATCCATGTGTTATCTAACTATTAAAAATTATTAATTTACACTCATACGTGTGATATCGATTGATCTTCTATGGTCCTGTTATCACGAGATACTGTAGGCTTGCCGTAATGACCCGCTTTTCACTGTTTTATTAATTTTATTTTACGCAATATATTCGATTCTAATGAATCGTGACCTGCTATTGAGATATGCAAATGTTGCTAGTGGCCTTGTTTGTGTTAATACATACATTATAATACGATCGTGAAGTTTATCCTGTGAATCAATGATATTTTACTTTCTTTCACTGAGAAAAAAGTTGTTAATTTGACTAAATTTTTCAACTTGATTGAATTTCTTCAGTTCAAGTCTTTATGTATTTAACTTAATTATATAAGTTAAATATATAAATGCTTAAACTAAAGTTCGTGTGTTTAAGTCAAATATATAAATACTTGAACTGAAAAAATTTAGTCAAGTGATAAATTTAATCAAGTTAACCACTTTTTTTTCTTAGTATTTGGTCTTCGATTCTTAGACAAAAACTTTTTTTAGTTGGCTACTTTATATTAAAGCAGAACATTTTTTAAATAAGTAAACTAAATTGTTTTTCAAGAAAAATCATAGCCTTAAAAATTATTTTTTGAAAATGACAAATATAATAAAATAAATCAAATTCTGATGGTTTTTACAAATTTCTTGATTTTTTTTATTGAATTAGAATTTTTATTTGTCTTCTCATTAAGAAGAAGCGAGGAATGTAATCGAAGCTGGTTGAACTAATTTAGCCTCGTTTTTCTCTACAGATTGATATAAAATAGATGAAATCAGAGCAATCTATTTTTTGCACTCTGCGCTGCTAGTAATATCGACCGCTTAACAATTTTCACTTTATTTTATCGAACAGTTTAATAAATTATTTGCCCATCGGCTTAACGTTCGTCCGCGGCACGCGCGCTTTTACTCTTATCCTCGCCAGACGATTTATTCCGCCGATTACGTGCTTTACGACAACTTTCTCTGAGGACAAGAGAGGAAGCGAGGATAATCGACGAGATCGAAGATTCGCGGGGAAAGAAAGTTTATCGGAATTTCTAGCGAAGAGCAGCGCATTATACAGTAGACGCGCGTACAGATTTTTCTTTTATGAATTAACCGCGTTTACTCTATTCCGTTTCATGCCTGACGCGTATCGCAATGACTCTGCGGGTTTCAGAGAAATTGATTTCGTACGATCGATTACTCTAAGAGTTGTGGAACTGATGGAAATCCTGATTCATCTCTCACAGATGATTTTTACACGTCATCTCAGTACGAAATTAATAATGATGGTACATATTGCATCAACATAAGCAATCAGTTCAAGATTTGTGAAAATCGAAAAAATAAACTTAGAGTGATATTGCAATAAAATAAAATTTTAAAGCAATAATTTATACGATTTACAAATATGATAATACACATTTAGAAATTACATACTTTTTTACGAATCATTTTTTGAAATACCATTTACAAAATCAAAAAAGCTTTATGGAAAAAAATTAGTACACTGAAAGAAGAGTTTAATAATAATAATCTAGCTTTGATGAAATAATTTTAATTAAATGTTTGATTCATATAATCAAACATTTAGTAATATTTAGTAATTATATTAATAGTAAGCAATCGGTTATTAAACGGTTACCAAACGGTTACTATATATTATTAAATTTTGGTTATATTAACTGAATACTTAATTAAAACTATTTCACCAAGGCTAAGTAACTATCATCTAGATTTGATTATTATACTACTAGACTTTTTCTTCAGTGTATCAAATTAACGATCATTATTTTATATACAAGCAAAAGTATAAAATCTTCTTTGAAAAAATTTGATAATCTTAAACATAACTTGCTTACATGAGGAAACAAAATTTCTGTGTGAAAATTTTTATAATTTGTACTACACACTGTGTATAGTGCAAATTATAAAAATTCCGAAAATGTAGGAATATGATGATAACGCGACGAATTTTATTTATCATATGCAAGGGATGCAAAAAAAAATAGATGATTCAAGTTCTTTACGATTCGGTATCTCGGAAAATAAGCGCACTGTGAAAAGTCACGTGTTATATTTGCATAATCCATAAGACATTTTGTGCACATGTACATCCTAATTGGTCAGAAAACGCGAGAACTGATTCGATCATTAAATTTGCGGAATCATCGATGGTAATCGCCGCGTAATCCCCTCGCTTCCTCGCGTTGTTCCGCGTCGTCCACGATCGGACGGTTAAGCGGCCGCGTGCGCGATTGTCTCAGCTGAGAAGGTGGAACAACTGTGAGAATGAGTGAGCGTGAGAGGTCCTCATTATGCTGCTCTCGTGTGATTACGAATGATTCTTTCTTCGAAAAGAAAACTCGCACCGCCGTTAAAAGAGACATTTTCGCGAGACGTTCGACGTTCTGCACGAAGTGACTCGCGAAGTTGAAAACACAACGAAACGCGCATAAAAGAAAATATGATTCACGAGCTATTCAAAAATCTCCGGCAAATGGAAGGCATTCATAGGTATTTTTGGAAATTTTACTGCTTTGCGAAGTTTGTTCCGCGGATTCCAAATCTGTCTGAGCAAACAAGATCTTCCCATAAATTTCCATAATAAAGACGTGTAAGGCAGCGAGATGCGTAAGGAATGTTGAGACATAATGTTGTGAATAAGATTACTACGCGGTTAGTTAAAGAACTATGCATTGGATAAAATGGATAAAAATGGATAAATCAGCTATGGTCTATCTGGATCTAATTGAACACATATGGATCTAACATAGAATACAAAATAGAAATTGAAATACAATTTCTAGTATGATTTTTAATATTCTGATTTTTATGTTCCTTGCTCATATTTTATTTTAGTTTTTCTTCTATATTTTATTTTAATATTCCTCTTAGACTTATCTTTGATTGGTGGTACTAATTTTGGCGACTTCACATCGCCTGCATAAACATGCAAGAAGTGAGCAAGATTCACAAGAGTTTAAGTGGAAGAGTAAATTAATGTGCGCAATAAATTCGCACCAAATGTGCTTTATATGATAAAAGCCTAATTTACATAACAACGTATACGGGTTAACGCCTTCTTGATTACCCGTGTAGTACTGCGTATCACAAGATTTATGCGTGTTGGCCATTTACGTATTACTATGTCACATAAGAACTGCATTGGCTATTGTCGGCTATTGGCGCATCGCTGCAGCACATAAAATGCGCTGTTGATTATTACGTAAAAAATATAAAGCTGTGATTATTTATAGTGCATTGTACCGTACATCTTACAAGTTTATTACACCGCCCAATGAGTCAGTGTCTAATACAAGCGGTAGATAAATGACTCTCGGTCATAAAATATAGCGGTAAACAACAATTTTAACTTGTAGAAAGATAAAAGGAGAGTTATTATTAATCCACAGAATCTTAGAAAGAGTTAAACAATAACAATGTTATATATAGATATTTAATTATAATACTTTATTAATACAAGAGTCTTAATTTTTTTTATGTGTTTTTAAATATTTATTATTATTAATTTGATGTAATGTTAATTTTAAATTTCAAAAAGATAACTGTTAAAATCCTGTAAAAGCTTGCTGTCAATAGCAGTCTTTTATGAGCATTTCACGTGCAAATATCGACATCTGTGCAAAGACCAGACTTTGATTAATTTGGGTTGTCGATCACAGTCGAACGGACTGGGAAGTAGTCTTCCGGTCGACGACGCGCTCTGGGCAACCACCGGAAGCTCGTTCGATTATATCCGTAATTCTGCTGTGACACGTAAATCGAAACTATTAGGAATATGACATATATTTTAAGCATTTGCATTATAACTGTATAATATTACGTACTGCACGCAGTTCTTACATTAATGCTTAATAATATTTTGAACAAGTAGAACATCAGGATAGAAAGTTATTAACATGATGCTTAAAAGATATAAAATAATGAAAAATTGATGTATATAAGAATTGAACAATATAAATTGAAGTATATAACAATTATATATATATAACAATTATATATA
>QKQZ01055803.1:0-21548 GCA_003595255.1 Solenopsis fugax | reverse complement strand
AGATATTTCCATTTTTACGAATTACCCCACCTAACGAATAGCCCTGGTCTCCCCTATATATAGCTAATGCGAATTGTATTCCTATCGAGTGGAAAAATATATTCGTTATGCGTCTGTTATGTATAAAATTCATATCTCCAGTGAACTGTAATATTTACAATTCATGGAATGATATTTTGTTGTATGACATGACGTTTATAGCATGTATGAAATCATTCTAAAGATAGGGAACGCAGATCTTCTTATTTCAAGTTCCTTTGATCTTCGAACAATACAGTAAAAGCATTTGTCCCGATAAAGGATGTACTGTAGAATTTTGCGTACAAACGTCACAAAGATGCATCGCTGTGGAGGATGCAAAAACTCGGTGCAACAGAAGAGTTTTTCTCTAGTTGCACGTAAGTATGACTGATGGAATTTTATAAATCTCGGTCAGAGCTTCGTAACCGTCGAAATGTAGACGCATTTTTAATATTTTTATACTTGTTACACTAAAACACGAGATTGTGAATTTTTTGCGAAAATTGCCAGCTTTGCCGTGAGGAAAGATGAAAACTGCAAAGAAACAGTGCTTGAAAGATTAAGCAAGTGAAGGAAATATTGTGAAGTACTATTTTAAATTTATAAGCATTTGCAGCATTTAAATTTAGAAGCTTTAAAAGCATTTATAAAAAGTTTACTATACTTTTAGTGTATTGCTCCTGTTTTATGTATAAAAGAAATGTACGCGAATATTCTTAGAAAATTATAGTGATACTAAAATTATATATTTTTAGAAGTTATAGATCTTAATAGATCACAATTACAGAAAACTAATTTTATTTTCCTTGTAAAAAATTTGAATACGTACATTTGTACTTATGTATAAATTTTGTTTACAAAAGAAACGAAACTATTCCCTCGTAACACAAATTAATTTCATCTGAAGTTGTCGCACTATCTACACACGATAAAGCGACACGTAGTAATCTCGTGAAAAATATAACACATTTTCTGTATCCACTTGTATCTTATTCATTACATTCATTATAGATAAGATAATATCGGAGCATTTATATGCCGTACTACACGTAGCGAGCTTCGTTCGCCGGCCATTTCTGCCCGTATTGTGAACAAGATATTTCCTTTCTTATTTTCAATGTGAACGCCAATGTATTCCACTCTCGTGGATCGCAAACTAGACTATAACGGGAGCAACTGGTTGTACGAAGATATGCGTAGATTTCCCTATAAACATAGATTAACTGATTGGGAAACCCCAAGGCGTGATTAATGCACGTTAGCGGTTCGTCGTGCCGATATTAATTTCTGTGGCAAGTGAATATGGCTCATGTTTCCACGCGCAGCTCGAATATAGCCACTATTAGGCTTAATAACAATTTCAAAATGGCGAATTGCATCGTTTCTCTACCATTGATAATCCGGTTTGCATATTCCGCTAATTATCTTTATTACAAGATCACAATTGAAGAGAGTAAATAAAAAAAGAAATTACATTTATCTTTTCGCGTATATGAATAACAAAAGAAAACAGCTACTTATCTTTAATAAAAAAGTTTAAATTTACCCTGATAATCTCCATTTCATTTACATTATTTGAGATGAACGTGTTAATTAGAAAGGTAAAGTTTCGTTATTCAAATTGTGATAAAAATTGAAATTTATCTTCATGTATTAATAACAAAAGAAAATAGCTGCTTATTTTTAATTAAATAAAAAAATTGAATTTATTCTAACGATCACCAATTCATTTACGTTATTTGAGATGAACGTGTTAATTAGAAAGATAAAGTCTCGATGTTCAAATTCCGATAAACACTGGAATTGATTATAACGTTAAAACGTATGAGAGAGAACAGATAATTAAATTCCGAATTGCTTAAATTCAGCATTGTTATCGCGAAATCTATTAAGCACTAGTACAAATATAACATACAGCGATGATCGTAAACGTGTCACGGATGGAAATTGGGGGTTAATGTATTAATATACGCGTTGCACAATCGCACCACGAATATTTTGCTATGCGCACACAATGCGTTTCTGTTTCTCGTTGATCGTGCACATTATAACAAATTAATATTTACAAACATAACAAAACGTTTCTCCCTCATTAACTAATTATAGTCGGCTATTTTATGAATTGAAAGGTACATTAATCTATCTCGTATAATTGTGTATTATATACATCTTTTTAAACCCCAAACGCGCAAAAATTGAATTTATGAAGGCCTGTCGCAGCAATGCAATGAGACATAACCGATATGCGCGTTATTACACGTTGTTTGTTTTGTAATTTTTTTTTACGCACGTGGTGCTTCTCTCAAAATTTCGAGTGCGGTATTTTGCCCTAAATACCGTGTTTGCGGCAAAAACTTGCATCGAAACTGCCAAACATAGTCGAAAGAAAATTAATTAGTATGCTCCTTTCGGTAATATAAAAAGTGATGCAAAACCGGGTGTCAGTTTTAATTATTTTGAGCAGCAAGAAGCACCAAGTGTTCATTTTTAGTAACAAGTTGCGAAAGTTGTGAACAATGCAGTGAACAATGCTTGCTCAAACTGATGTTTCTCTCATTTATTTCTCTTACGTAATATATTTAAATAAAATGAGAATACATTTTATTTAAATGTATTTAAATAAGAGAAAAAGAGAAAATATGGAGAACAAAGATAAATATTCAAAAAGAGATATATATTTCATCAGTAAGCAAAGAACAACCTGTATAATTCATAATTTATTGTATATAATCTTCATAATTTCCGAATAAAGATTCATAATCCTGTAAAAGAGGGAAATATAAGAAGATGTATATTCTTCTTGCCACACTCATGAAAATAAAAACGTGAAAGACATGAAAATGAATTTTATGTATTTCAAAATATCTAACAAATTCGGTGTGTATTACTGTGAGTTACAAACTCATAAGTAGAGAGAATTTAACAAACTCTTAACATTGTGAATTGTTATGCTGATCGTGGATCTACATTCCAAGCAAATTAAAAGCGCGTAGAGATTTTGCCATGTTAATAATGTAATTCTGTTTATGCCAAGATGTCATTTCGAGACTAGTTTACTTACAAAAGAACCATCTCGGGTCGAAGCTTCGAGGCTTAACCCTTATCCTCTCTCGTGGGAAATGACGCGAGATGAAATATCGCGCGTCTTAACACATTCTCCCGTGCTACGAAACTCGTGAAGTTTCGGCGGGAATTTTCTAAGTAAATTTAGCTAAGAGCTCTTTGCACATCGACTAAACGATCTCCGTATGTCACACACGCTTCTCCTCGACGCGAGGTACGACAGAACATTTTCTCGACCGTCGTCTGCGTGAAAAAGGGAGGAAAGGGGGAAAAAAAATGTTTCAAAAATTCACACGGAAAGTCGAGGGTGAGAAACGTCGGATTGGAGATATTACTTCAGCATTGGCAACGCCATATGCGACTTACAGGGTGAATACATATTTCAGCGCGGGAATGTTTATAGGATTATAACAGAATGCCGCGGAAGCGAGTCAGAATAGCTGACAAAATGGAACGATACAATGCAGCTCATATTGGCAAAATCATCGCGCTGCCATTTGTCTTCGGATTATGATGATTCCATTTCAGTTTACGTTATTATGCGGAACGGAACGCGATTCCGCGGCGGTATGCATTCCGAGGAAACTTTGTTCACGGACAAAACACCATCGTTGCCCGCGTGCAATCGATGTCACGTATGACGAATAGTCTCGCAAATTGCTGAGCAGTAGTTTATGAGCAGTATAATGATTATAGCAAGGAAAGAAAAAACAAATTGCCCCGGTTTTACGAGAATTCCTCGTGACAGCTTCTTGGAATTTTCGAGCCTCTGAAAGCAATTCCCCATTGCCGATTATTACAACAATATTAGAAGCCGCTTATTAGAACAATAAATAAATAAAAAAGGAAAGAATTCATTAATTTCTGTTGAATGCTAAACCGTAATAAGTTGCACAAAATTATTGTTATGTTAAAGAACTAAATTTAAACAAATTCCTTGTGTTAAATAACATTTTGTTATTTTTAACTTCTATGTGCGTCGAAATTTATTATTTTAACACAAATATGTAGTAAACATATTCATCTAATCCATTTCTGTGGTTAAATTGCTTCATTTGAGAATAAATAGTGTCTATTATATTAACGTATGTACCTAGCAAATAAAAAATTAAATTTGAGTTAAATTTAACATTTTTATAGTTTACTTGTTTAACTTCATCGTTTTACTTTAAATTGACGACATATTAAGTAGGAATTGGGTTGAATTTAACAATGTATTATCAATATTATTATTTAATCTTTAGATTGCTATCGAAGCATTTTCGATAAATTAGGACACATGTGTGTGTATGTATGTGTAGTTGTTTCTCCAATTTTTTTTATTATTTACTCACAGATTATTCTGCGGTATGCGCTGCGTTTTCGCATTCGAGATTTAATCGTAAGAGCGAGTATCGCTGAATAATATTCAATGAGACCGCGGGGTGTTCTTCACTGGAACCAATATCCATCAAATATCGAAAGCGCTGGCAAGATCGCGATGGTTAGCAATATCAATTTTAACTCGCATTTTAGCCAGAGGCTCGTATCAGTCGTATCTCTCTACTCAAATCGACCGCGTCGGAAGAGAAGGGAATCGATAACGTTACTGATAGAAAACTAGAATGCAGAAAAGGAGAAAGAAGACCAGAGGGCAAAGGAAAATAGGATTCGGTAAGTCGATGGAAAGCGACGGACGGAAAGAAGAGGAGAGAGCGGGAGAAGAGGGGAAGCATATGGTCCACGGTCGCAGATGCAATAGGATTTTTCACGAATTTCTTCCGTCGGAAATTGAAGTAGAGATAGATATTCCATGAACGCGAAGGAAAGCTCCTTTTTAATCTCAATCATGCGGATGTTTACGGTCGAAAAATTATTGCAATGAATTGTGTACGACCGTGGGTCCGAACTTACGCGCCTATGAACCGATCGGCGGCGTCCTCCTCAATATTTTCTGTTAAATTTAGTCGATCCTCCAACGTGCCGCTCTTCGTTTAAAGAAATGCAAAATAACTTTCTTGACATCAATTTTCATTGATCATGATTGTAGATTAATTCTCCAAAGCTCTTCGAGGACTCTTTCGAATGCATTTTGAGATGCATTCGTGATTTAAAATATGCGCGACTAATTGTATCATTCAATAACCCGAGCTAATGCATTATTCAATGCGTTAGCTCAACGCAATTTAGCTAATTCGGATCCGGCTAATCTCTCGACAATTGGATAAACAGGAAATTTTTCTATCGCAATCTAATTAATGTTTTGCATCATTAAAAATCGCCAATTATTCATTGATCAACATAGGCAAAAAAAGAATACATTTATCTCTGCGAAATTGCACAATCTATGAATTATTTTGTTAGCTGAGCAGGGAAGATTGCATAATCCAACACAACATGTTGTTTGTGTAAACGCAGGTAATTATCGCAAGCAAGAAGCTTTGCGTAGGATAATTATCGGTGTAGTAATAATTAATGCGTTTCGCTAGTAGAGCGGCGTCGAAGTGGAACGAAGTGGCCTTTACAACCCTTTAAGATGCGTGATAAACGCATACCGATACAATATATAGTGCATTACGTTGTAATGCATTAATCTAGTTCGTGATGTAGAGAGGCTCATAAGATTTAATCACGTGCTCACATAGTATTTAATTAGAGGCGTGCAAGTCGGCAAATCGAATTGAAACGAATTTCATTCCTTTATTCAAATTCGAATTGAACCGAATTAAATCGAATCAAATCGTTGATGCACACAAACTTTTAATTAACAATATAATTATTAATAGATTGAATGTTAACATATAACAAAAAAGTAACAAAAAATTTCTATCATAAGAAAAATAAATATTGATTATATAAAAATATTTTATAAAACTATCAATATATGTAACTCGTATTTAAACCTCTTAAAGATGTATGGGTCATATCTAAAAAAACATTACCAAAAATATAAAAATTTCATAGGATATTTTAATATTACGTTTAAATATCTGTGTAAAATTTGAACACAATTTAATTTATTGGTTTAAAAATTATTTAATTTTTTATTTACTTTTAATTCTTATGTAAAATCGCGTTTTGCAGTACTTATTTGTAAATTTAATGGGAAAATAGCATCATCAAAATCAAAATTTTTACATACTAATAAAACTCTAATAAATATTCGTGCAAAAATTCATTTAGTTCCACTTACTCGTTCAAAAATTATTTATTTAAAACTGCAGCAAAATATAATAATTTTTGCTGCAAAAGCTATTATAAATCAAATTTTTTATTGTTTTCTTCTTTGTAGCTAGTTTCAGAGTCAAAATTCGGGCATTTGCAATCAAATTTTTTTGTTGTTGATTAGAAAAAAAAATAAATCTAAAAGCCTTCGGTTTTTAAATGTCGATAATTTTTAGCTAGAATGTATAGTCAAAACATCCTTAAATTCGAAATTTTCAAATAGTTCGAATTCGAACGAAAAAGATTGAAATCCGAATCGAATCAATTCTTACCTGATTCGATTCGATTCGTATCTATTCGAATAGTTCGCGCAATTCTATTTTAAATCTCTTTCGTCGCAGTAATGCACTGTAATAATCTTTGCAATCATCAAATATAAACACAAATAATTTATACACGCTGTATGAAATTATTCATAATTATGACAAGTTAAATATGCTCAACTCCCAAATTCCTATCATTTTCAACGAATACATATTTCACAAGCAAACAGTTTACGCGTTTGAGAAATGCATGTTTATGCTCGGAAAGAGTAAAGGTACTTTCTTAATAACTTACCGAAATTGAAAATACTTACACCGAAGCGTTATACATACGAAAATCGTACTTTTAATGAATTTTCCTAATTAAACTTTTAATTAATATACAACGTCGTTAGAAACAAGGGTGAAAGAACGAAGAAATATTAATCAATTTAAATTCAGCGACAATTTTCGTAACATCTGAGTCCATTTTAAGCTAGGTGCACTCGCGAAAATCACACGGACGTGAAATTTAATGGTACAGGCTGGTTCCGCGCAAATAAGCATTTCACTCATTACCGCTAATTTATATCCGCTAATCAAAATTATGATGTGGACGTCATATTTTGCAGAAACGCGAAACTCAGCGAATCTTATTCAAATATTAATATCTGTTAAATTATTAATTAAAAAATTCTCCAACTGTCATCTCGACAACTTACGTCGAGCGATTTTGTTACTCATACGAGATATTTCAAATATTGCAGACAGCAAATATTTGACGAAATGGTCGGAAAAAATATATATTCCTTGAAATAAGATACAAATATACTACAAATACACAAGCGCATTAGTCAAGATTTAACTGCAATATTTGAACAAATAGTACACGTATGGTTATTACGCATTCAATAATTCTCCGCGATTAAATTGTGAAGACAGAAATACGAGGTATATTTCAAATGACGTAGGTATGTTTAAATAACGTAAATAACATAAATAATAACGCCAATGTTCAAATAATACTACAAAATGAATAAAATATCAAAAATTTTCGTCTCTTACCGTCACGTTTTAATTATGCTGAACGAAATCCGCGGAATATAATAATTATTTTATCGATGCGTGTGTACAAAGGCGCGTTATTGAAATCAAATCGTCCGCGGAAAGGGATGTCATGCGGAAATATTGCATTTCCCGTGGCAGTTTAGTTCATTGCGGACTTACGTTGCTGCTACGGAGCTGCTTATTGCTCGTGTTCCTTTGGGAATCGCGTGGCATCATAAAGGTACGGTTTCATTCGCGAGATACAAAATCACATGGGGTCACACGTAAGGAGACGCAGGCGCGCGTTATATTTTCCCTGCCTCGGACTTGAAAAAATCGCGATCAGTGATGTGTACAAGAGATTGAAGCGCGATTGTTTAATGATCCCATTTTTTTCGCAAACAATAATATTATCTTGAAAAAGGATATTAAGTCAGATCATCGGATTTCATTGTCCGCGATTGGCACTACTCGCTACTCGCTATATTTATACTACGTAATGCAAAAAGTGTGTAGCCGGCGATAAATTGCCATCACAGGATTTAACGTATATTTATCTTTCAATATAAGTTAATTACTATGTATTTCGATAGCGATGAATATTTACTTTACGTTATTTTCATGCATTTTTAAATTGTATTAAAAATACGGCAACCAAATATAATATCGGAAATCACAGAAATGATTAATACATAATTATGTGATTATTGATATAAGCGATAAACATGTGCAATAATTAACAGCGATGATCGTCAATAAAATTTGTAACACGCGATGTTTACCCATTAATCATCAGAAGCTACTGGTCACTCGCTGAACGCCTATTACGGAATGAATAATTAGTCCTCTGCATTATCGGTTAAATATTATTACAATAATTAAACTTTAATTATGGACTATTGCGGCTTACGAAATTCTATCGCCGCGAAGCAATTAATTCGAAATTTCAGAAACGCGGGTAACGGGGCACAAAGTTGCCGCGAAAATAGCGGCAAACTAAACAAATCGGATGAATTTATGACGTGATTCCACAAGTATCGCACGTTACCGCTTATCATCCCCCAAGCGAAGAAAAATGATGCTGTTTATTGTGATTTGAAAGTTTCTAACGTTTCGCGCGAACACTTGAGGATAGTTTTATAAAAATGGATCGTCGCTTTAGACTGACACGCGCAATGATTGATTGTTCGTAAATCGGAGTTTCGCAAAACTGTAACTTTCGCAAACTATCGTTTCGTGTGTGAATGACATTGACATTATCGCGTGTGCATGAGCGAGCACTCGAGCAGCTGCGTGCTTTATCAGCTGGCATTCGCGATCGTCGTCGTTAGGTTGAAATTTTCGCCGGTGTGTTACCGACTATACGTGGCGCGATAGATCGAAGAACAGCAGGACATTTCGATGCGCCCGCGAATTCATCGTGATTACCGGAAATTCGTCGCGGCGCACATCCGACGGATCGACTGAAATATTGCGTGCGTCAGCGACGCAAACGAATGTAGAACGAGCGCAATTCGCGTGAACGATGACACGCCGAAATACGCGCGTCCATCTTCCGTGAATCATCGATTCCGAAAGAATGTAGGGCAATTAAGATCACATGACAATTCGCGAATATGAATCGTTCGAGAATACGTTTGCTGACAGCTGTAACGTTTTACATGGGTTGTAAACAAGAGAGCAAAGAGTGAGCGACAAGATGATCGTTATATGGTACATACATATACGGAAAAGACAATTTTGCTAAAATCTACAACAGATCTGAAAATAATTATAATTAAAATTTAAAAATTGATATTGAACGTTTAAAGATGTATAGGACATTTTTCAAAACATTTAAAAAATTATGAAAAAATTACACACTGAAAAAAAACACTGGTTATAACTACCAAATGTATAGTGAAATAGTATCAATTAAATATTTGGTCAATGTAACCAAAAATAATTTTACTTTTCTAAATATTTAGTAAATATTTAGTAATTTATACCAGATTTGATAATACTCACTAAACATTTAGAAAAATAAAATTATTTTTGATTATATTGACAAAATATTTACATTTGGTAGTTATAATCAGACTTTTTTTCAATACAGATTGTTTTATATTGCATTTAAAAATAGTAAAAAAAATTTTATGGTGATTTTCTATCCGAATAAAAAGTTATTTCAATAAGAAGTAGATATGTGCTTTAATAAAAATATAATTGTGATATGTGCTTTAATAAAAATAAAATATAATAATGAAATAATAAAAAACAGCTGATTTTTTCATTTAAGTACTTTAAATATTCAAGATAATTTATGTAAAGTTTCATGAAATGCAGAGACCAGAGAGAGTTTTGTAAAATAAACAATATTTATTTATTTACTTACAAAATAACGAAACAGACAATCACAATAAAACTTTGTATAAATCACATCTTGAATACTTAAAATACAAAAAAATTGAGAGTTTTCTTAATGTTGTAAATTAAAAAATAATTTAATTTTTAATAACAAATAAAATAAATAATTATAAACATATATTATTAAATAAAAATATAAACTATAACTAAATAAAAATATAACTTATTCACACAATTTTTACATAGTTTATTTGAAATAATCCTTGGATGTTAATATTAACACATTTCCAAATTATTTACTTTGCAGAAACAGTATGTCCGATACATCTATAAGCTGATTGCCAAAAAAATGTCAATATTTTTTGCAGCAGTATCATCATGCCTGAACGCTTACTTAATTATTTTGATAGTTTAATATAAATTTATTTTCTGATCTATATATCTAGCTAAATTTTTACTGCAGTAAAATTGTTCTTTGTAATTATGAGATTTTAATTATAATTGTTCTTTATAATAAGTATATGGCATACATTAAAGGCGCGGGTTCACTGGGACTTCGTAATCATAAAAGTCCAATTTTTTAAACCAACTTTACAGTTACGTTTACGGAAAGAGGTCGGATTAATTACATTCAAAACGGATATGTGTGAGATTACATGTTTATAATCAAATATAAATATATTAAATAACAGTGGGCAAACCAACATTTAATTGAATTAGTTAGAAATGTTCTCATTTATATAATAAAAGCAATCCTATTATAAAGACAGAATAAAATCGCACAATTCATTGTAGCATATTGCAGACTTGTTGAATGCAACAGACGTGTACACGTCGCTAGTTTTATTTATTTATTTAGTTTTACAACAATACAATAGCTTATACGTATATAATGTACCATAATTTAATTGTATGTGTTATTATACAGCTGTCGACTGAGAACACCAATAGGACAATTGAGGAAATGTTTTACTCTTTTAAAGCTTGTCTCTTACTCGCGGCTCAGAATAATTGCAACCAAGTTAACAGCTACAAAAGTTATTTTTTTTTAACATTGTGAATATCTATTAATAAGTAACAAACTTTCTGTACTTTATAAAAGTTAAAATTGTACAGAGGTTAAAATCGATTCAAGCATGTTACGGTTTATCACGTTACGTTACGCTGTCATTGACGGGAGACGATTTCGGACACGAATACAATTACGGATACGAATCCTTCATTGAACTCGTGCTTAACTCTCACAACTGGTGTTCCGAAATCTGCGTTTAATTCGCGAGAATGAGAGAGCCCTTTAATGACAAATCGCTGCGAGCTAACTTTCTCTTTCGTAAGAAATACGACGAAAATATTTCAGGTAAAAAATTAATGACGCTCTCGTTATACGTGAATTTGCACGTTCAAATGGAGATGATAAAAACTAGGTCTCGAGGTCGCAACATTTTCGATGGCATATGTGGTAAAAACATGTGCACCGGTACCACATGCGTGTAATATAAATTTTATATCAAAGTATCCATTAACGTCGGGGTCACATGGTGGTAACATTAATATCAACCAATAAAGCGATATACGTCCTATTATGACAAAGTAATTTCAAAATGCGAGATGACACGTGGAAAATTACGCAAAACACGTTCACAGAAATGAAGCACAATGTACGCCAACAAAATATAGTATAGCTCTATTTTTTTTCTTGTGTAACATAAAGATGTAACTTCAATTACAAAATATTAAGTTATAAACAAACCGTTCGTTTCACGCAGTGCGATAAATCAAGAAGAGAATGTTTATTAATATTATTTAGAAAGTTGCTCGAGTACTCATCGATCATTTCCTTGTTTATTAATTAATTTAACAAAGACGATATTTATCTCTCTCCACCCTTCCTTTTTTCTCTCTAGGGAATACGTTCAACATGAAAAACAGAAAAATTTTTTATTTTCTTTTTAATTGAGTTAGACATTCCTCATAATTAAATTAGCCACGCGGTACAGGAAATTTTTCCTACGTTTTATTAGATCTGAACGAGGATGACAGCAATTCACTAAGCGATGAAGAGTTAAAAGGTCGAAGGCAAACTATTATGTTCATGTTCGGGGTGACATTATAAATGAATCTGAATGATTAATTATGTGCACAATGCATTAAAAAAGAGATCTCGAGATATATAATAATAATAATGCAAGAGACGATATAATAAATGCATTATTCGCACAGCGAACGATCGAATCTGTCATTCACCAATTTGCGAATAAAATCGTCAAACAAGCAATTTTATATTAGTATCTTTTTAAGGCAAAAATTGTCAGGATATTAATACTAAGTTTTTTAAGAATATGGAAAGAGAAGAAGAAAACTATTTTTATAAATAAATGCAGATGGCTGACAGTCACAGAGCACAGACGTGAAACTGCGGCGCGATTATTTGTCGAGTGATGATTGGCTAGGAATACAGTTTTAAACGTCGACACTCTCCTTCGTTACGCTGCGGAGAATAGACTCTCGACACTGTCACGAGTCGTCAGGCTCGTTCTTGCGCGGAATTGTCAAGATCTCTCTACAAAGCCTGGTTACGAGAAAATGGGCGTCGCGATGAATTTGCATAAATTGTCACGGACACGATTAATCGCCCGTTTCCCGAGCGCCGTCGCGAATACCGTCGCGATAACAGTCACGCGCGCATAAATCCGGAAATCCCCCGGACAATTTAATGCGTTGGCATTGTCACTCCGGGAAAATCCGACGAGATTTTGCGCCGCTTCTCGCACGACCGTGAAATTGCCACTGGTATCAGCCGCCGATATTTAAAGAGAGCAAAGGGATGTACATAAAACGATCGAATTTGTGTCCTACAATTAGTATTTTGTACAAATTGGCGTGGGGTTCTTGAAGTTGGAAGAGACGTGAGAAAAATGAAGTAAATAAACGGAAGAGCTGGACTGGTGAGGAAAGCTCTTAAGCAGTTTATTCTATACGTTGCCTAATATTAAAAACTATATTTTTAAAAAATATCTCAAAAGATATATTAAAAATAAAAATAAAAGAACGAGAGATTTTCGTCACATACACACACACACACAGTGCAATCCAGCGTCTCGCAACAGATCGCTATTCGATCTATTGCTGTGTGAGGAAAAATGTCAAACGCGAAATGTGGTTTTAACTATGTAAAGAAGCTTTTACGTAACTCACAGCTTTTTCGTTCCAGTCCCATTTATTTGGAGAATCGCGTGAGCTTTGTGAGAGGACCAAATGAATAATCGCCTTTGCGCATTAATCATTCCCGTGGATCATTCGAAAATCGAAAGCGAAAGCAATTTTCAGTAGGCCAAGCGAACGAATAGTACTTTCAACGCGCGACAGCTGACGTTTTTTGGTCTCGCGAAACATTGAAACGGCACGAATTCGCGCGACTCACTTCGCAATCTGCGCACAGAGAGTGCTAATTAATCAGTTATTTTTTTTCTTTGCCCCTCCACTTCTTTTTCTCCATTTAGCTCTATGTAAATAACACGTAGGATATAATAGGAGAGAAGAAAGTCGGATGAGCATCTCTACCTAAGCCGCGATGCTGCGTTATAATTAAATCCCGGACATGTAATTTAAATTAAGTCGCCTCGGCCTTAACTACTTTGCGCGCGGGTTCCGAGCCAAGTCTTTTTACCCCGCGGCGGTGCGATTGTTCTTTTTCTTCCGTTACTCGGATTAATTTTTCACACGCGCGCTCGCTCACACAGCTCCTCGTCCCGAGCCGTCCGGTGTCCTGCACGCGCGCGACCTAATAGGAAAGGTAGTGGCTAAATAATCACGTTAGCCCGTCAACTTTTCACGAGTTCGCCGCGAACGATAAAATACACGAACAATACAAGGTGCTCCCCGCGGCGGATAATGAAAAGTTAAATTAAAAAGGACACCGGGGTGCCCGAATGGGTCCCCTTATTCTTGAACCCTTACACGTGGTTATACTTTCATTGCTCGTTCGCGACGCGATAAAGGACGCCCTTTTAAATTCGCGCGATACATCGGGCCTTCTCTTCACCGCGACACTTTTACGTCGTACATCACGTCGGCGGTGCTATTACAACGTCGCTCGTTAGTTACGACTGATGGATTTATACGCTTATATCGTTATCACGTCTCTCCGTTGCTTAAGTCTATCACTTGTTGATCGATGTAATTTTTATATACATTAGAGGAAGGACGGCGGTCGTGGAAAATATCTTGGGGTGGTGGAATGTCATAATATCTCGTATAATTCGCGTGAAATTCTACAAGCAACCGTTAAAAGTTACAGTCTGTCTAAGGTAAACGTCCCCGTGACCGGACATGTACCTGTATCCGGACAATCACACAAGAACTTGTGATATTAATCTCAAATTCCTTTTTTTATTATAATATTAAAGCTTAATTGTATTCAAATATTTAAGATTAATAAAGACTTAATAAAGAAGGCGTTTGAGATTAATATAATAAGTTTCTGTGTACACAGAAAAAAATAAATATCAAATCAACAATTCATTGTTTCATATATAAGCAAGAATATAAAATCTTCTTGGAAGAATTTGATAATCTTAATCAGACATAATTTGCTTACGTGAAGAGAAAAATTTTCTCCATGTAAGCAAATTATGTCTGTTTAAGATTATAAATTCTTCTAAGAAGATTTTATATTCTTGCTTATGTATGAAACAATGAATTGTTGATTTGATATTATTTTTTTTCTGTGTAGCTGTCCAAATAGAGGTACATGTCTCGTCACTGGGACGTTTACCTTAGACATTGTAGGATGATTACTAGTCACTAGTGTTCGTTGTGTTTTTATAAAAACTAAATTTCAGTTTTGCAGGTAACAGACATTTTTACAATTTCCGTATACTCTATACGTAATTTTGAGAAGTATGTTACATAATAATTTTTTAACTTTAGTCTAAGTTGAAAATTTTAAATGTGAATTTCAAATATTATATGAATTTAATGTGTGTATAAATTTAACAAATAAAGTCATGTTATAAGCGTGAGCTGTAGAATATGGTCATCCGCCACGTGCATCTCTCTTGCGACTTAACAATCTCATTGCAGACGTTGTAAAATGTTTATTATAAACAAAGACATTATTTTAAAAGGTTTTAAATTTTATTTTTTAAAATGTTTAGGTAAAAAAAATTATTTAAAAGATTTGTTTAATCAAATATATTTTATGAAATGTAAAACCTTATTTATGCGTAAAATCTATGAAATTATCTTACCATTTTCAAAACTAATCTACTTTCATTTCTCTCGAATGCACGAGGGTTTGTTAATATTTTACTTATATCGCCGAGAGATCATAATATTTTAATATTAATTACATAGTGTCGGTGAGAATTAATTTAAAACTAGAGGTAAAATAAGTTTTAATATAAAGTTGAGATTAATTTTGATTGGATTAACGTACATCGCATAAACAGCAATCACCATTGCGAATCAAATATCGGACCTCGTCGATTCTACGAAGTCGGTTATCGAAGATTACGCCAATATTGCGCGTTTCGTCCAGTACTATGACCACGCTTCACAGTTGGCCAATCACCGGCACTTATCTTTATTCATGTTTGCTTTGGCCCCTCACCGCGTCGGCGGGGGATGTTGATATAGCGATGGTGGCTCGCGAGTGCCGCTTGGAGGGTGCTCACGGACCCAGTTCCATTTCCAATCGAGTCGGTAGGTAGACGGGAGGCTTGCTTCCCTAATAATGGAATTTCAAATGTCAATAAAACGTTTGCGACGCGGATAGTGTTCCTTATCGAATTCAGGAGAGTCGAGAGAACAACTCCAATCTTCCATCCACGTTCAACGTGTGAATCGCGCGTTGTATATTTATTTAAGAAAGTTAAAGCATCTTGTTCTTACATAAACCTAATTATTCCTTAATTATATTGAGCAAAAATGTACATGAAAAGAACAATTTTACTGCAGCATTTAAAAATTTAGCCAGATACAGATCAGGAAATAATTTAATGTTGGACCAACAAAATAATTATGTAGGACATCCAAGCATGATAATGTTGCTGCAGACAGTTTTGACATTCTAGCAACCAAGTTAAATATCCGATACAATTTTTTAATTGGTTCAAAATAATTATTTTCAGATCTGTATTTCAGCGAAATTGTTTTTTCCGTGTATCGTAATTAATACATATCTCTCTGTAAATTAATGTAAATAGATGCTGTTTTCTCATTAGCGATATGTTAAAGATATTTTGGCTATACGATATCATAAAAGTTATCAAAGTTAAAAAATTGTAAGTTCCTTATCCTTTTTTTTCTAAAGATAAAAAATTTGAATGTCTGAGTTTTATTTCTAAAACCAGATGTAAAATATAAATAACAAAAATTTTGACTTATAATGACTTATACAACGAAAATGATCATATTCTGCAATTTGATAAATAACTTTTAAACAAGTAAGTGGAACCAAATGAATTTTTGTGCGAATATATATTAGATTTTTAATATATGTAAAAATTTGATTTTTTTCGTAATGCTATTTTCTCATCAGACACAAGAATTAAGAGTAAACAAAAAATCAAAGATAATTTTTAAACCAATAAGAGAATTAATAGTATGTACTCAATAATAATAATATGTACTCAAATTTTACAGTTATTTAAATGTAATAAACGTAATTTACGCAAAATTTTTATATTAAATTTTTATATAATAAGACTTTAAGATGTGATATATATATTTTTAACAACTTGCTTCCTACAAATGCTGCTTCTCATGAATTTTGAACTTGTCGTACGTCATACTGGCGAGACCCAGAGAGTGTCTTTGAATTTCGATGGACGCGATGGATGGTGCGTAATGGAAAACCAACAAACACTAACGAGAGGCTAAAAACGTCAATACTAAACGAATGAAACTAAAACGGCGAAAATCGAGCAAATCGAAGTACATCCGAGTGAAAACATGCGGGCACTTGGATTGACAGAGAGTGGCAGTTTTATCGTAAATGGTTTATATCGATGTAGATGGATCGGAGCAATCGTTGTCCCTTGCGGTCTTTTTTATACGCCGTTCATATAAATTTTCTGAATCTCTCACGCTTGTGTATTTGAAACAAAAATATCTAAAGAGCATTCGAAAATTTATTAATCTCTCATAAAAAGTTTAGATATTTAGAGATTTAATTTAAATATATCGAGACCAAGGTCTGTAGTAAACAACGAAAACTTTTATAAAATAAATTTTGTATTATTTCATATATTCAAGAAATACAAAAATTTGCAAGATAATTACGCATTTCATAAACAAACGTATTTCATAAACAAACCGCGACCTGCCTCCCTAATTCTTTTTTCATTGAAGTGGTGGCTGAAACACCAATGCCATAGATGCCGTGCAACTGCGCTGAAATAGCCATAGCTCTTTTTTTTTTTAATTAAACCGCACCATTGCGCGTCATTACTTTTCTTTCTCGCAAAGGAACGTCTGCAAGCTGTGCAATTTTCAACAGAAGTTTCAATCGCCAGCCATTAGCGGCATGCGCTACACGTGCAATCATTTCTTCTGTCTATTCGCGAGCGTGAAGTCCCGAGTCACGCGGCACACGGATAAACCGTCGTTCTTTTTTTTCTGTTACGCCAGTGGTGCGTAATAGAAATTGTATTGCGCGGAATTGTACAACTCGCGAGATCGCACGCGAGCCGAGTTCGTCCGTGCCGAAGCGCGTTCTCGCGAACGAGGGAAGCTTCGTAATTCATGAACGCAACGCAGTAATTTTAATTAATCCATTATTGACGCGTCGTAACGCGTCGTAACGCGATAAGATGTATCGTCGTGGTAAGACGGATCGACGGAATCGCGCTCGAGTGTGCAGGATTACGACACGCGATGAGCTCAGCTCCTGCACGTGGCGACGAGGCAAAAATTAGAAAACTTCTGCGAATTCATGAAATTCAGATGCTGTTCCGCGACGCACCTCTCTGTATCCGAAGGGAAATTTCACGCCACGCCGAGGAAACAAAGTCGCGAGGATTGTGGCTGAGACTTGGAACAAGATTTCCATAGTTTCCAAGCAAACGCGAAAGATCACGGATATTTCAATTTTTCTTTCACGCATACATATTCAGCATGCTCGGCACTGTCCGATGATACTTGTAAAACTCGTTTGTTATTAATAAATGAAAAATTATTTTCGCATACTACGAAATGTGTTTCCTTACTATTTCCCAACTTTTCTGCATGCTTTTTAAATATTTATTTCCCAATTTTCACGGTATTTCAGGCTTAACGAGTTTTCTTGACAATTCTCGATACAATATAATTGTCATGATTAACAAATAGTGTTGCATTTAGATAACTTAAAATTATCTAGATAAAGATAAGATAAATTACATGTAAATGCATCTTAGATCAAATAAAGATAATTTAATTTTAATTTATATAGATAAAATATAAAATTATATATAGTTTTATTTACATAATTTTTTAGATAATATTGCTATTGAACAATTAAAATATGTAAACGATATATTTTTATTTCTAAATCTTTATTTCTTAAAAAGTTTTTAAAATAATTTAACTTGACAAAAAATATTTCTTTCTGAAATCAATATGCAAATAAAAATCAAAGTTAAAAAAATAACAAAAGTATATAATTCACATAATATGACTGAAAAAACAATTCCTCGTAAAAGTTTTCAAATTTATAATTTTGGAACAATATTTATATTGCACAATTATTGATCTGTGCAATCTTGACTGCATTCCGATATACACACTGTCAGTATTAAAAATCTATAATTCACACATACTATAGATTGGCAGTAAATTTCGGAATGTAACCTTGTTCACTTTGAAAAATTCTCTTATTAACAATAATTCTCTTATTAACATAAATGATAAATGAGTTGAAGGTTGATGCTATAAGGACAATACTTTATTTTCATTATTATTTACATTATTTTAGATAATTTAAAAAATATAATACTTCTTTTATCTAAGATAAAGGTAATATATATTATAGTAATCTAGATAAAGATAAAATAAAGTTATTTCTTTAAATAAAGATAATTATCTAGATAATTTTATATAGATAACGGCAAACACTGTTAACAAAACAATTTCTTGTTTTTTGTGATTTAACAACACGAATCTCACAGAAACGCATTAAAGAAGATACACATTTATCTTCATTGCGAAAGATAGATGAGCGAAGAACAAAGGCATTTTTGGACGGAAATTCACGTCTCTCTTCGACAGTTTTCCGAACGAAATTGGAAGATGAGTGGTGCAAAAAAGTGACGGACGGGCATCCCGTGAAGAGATCCGCTACTCCGCAAAATTATCCTTCACTTTCCTTTCTCAGCGGGTCGAACTTTTATCATCACCGCGGGAAAAAGACGAAACTTCATAATAGAGGCGATAAAATGGGGGTACCGTCGCCAAAGCAAGGAAACATTCCGCCATCGAATCTGTCGACGCGAGCGTATTTTCAGTAAATGTAAATTTACCTTCTCATCACAAAAGTTTTCCTACGAATTGTATCCGTAAATTAATGTACTCACATAAAATGGAAAAATTTTTAAAACACTTTTTTGTATGTACATTTGGAACATAGCTTTTTGTAAAATGTGTAAAATATTAATTAGTACTTCATATTATTATAAAATATATTTTATCATGTGTCATGATAATTATTATTTTATGTTTATAAATATTTATTATGTTTATAAAAATTTTTCTCGTAATAATATTCAGAAAAGATATGCAAAACGGAAAGTATAAATATAGAATGTTTTAAGGGCAAAACGAAAGCTGTGGTTACACATCGTAAGCACAGAAATAATTACAACGTAATAATACAATCTACAATTGACGCCTTCTGTTGTATGTTACATAGAACAACGGTCAGGGTAAAAAGCTGAAAGATGAAAGAAGTATATAAAGTACTAATGGACTTGCAGTTAAGTTACGCTGGCGAAGTTTTCTCGGAGATCTTCCTTCGCGACGTCGCAATAAAAATCTTGAAGGAAGAGGTCATAGACTAAAATAACCGCACAAAATAGTAAAACGGCGTCAAGCGTAGCTATGTGTGTCTTGCATTACAGATATTTTCGCGACGTAATATCAACGTTATTTTTATACCAAAGGTGGGCGGAGTTTCGACAGGAAAAGAATTTGTATATCGTTGTACATTATGCAGTTCATAAACTTATATGTCAAACATGATATATAGAATAAATTATTTCATAGCATGCCCTCCTGCTATTCGTCATAATTCACGTTAAAAAGCGAGTCATTAAAAAGCTGACAACCTCTTTGTTTTACAACAATTCACCGTCGTAATTAATTCTGATATTTCTGCTTCGGCGATCATAAAATTGTGCGAGTGAAATGTCTGGATACTTGGGCGAGAAAAAGGTTGCTTCAAAGAACATTTTTCCGTTAAAATGTGCACTGCCTTCAACATTTGCCCCGATCAAATATTCATACGGGTATTTTGGAAAAAGAGGAGCGCGGCCGAGTCACACAACGGAGTGCAAAGGTAAAAAATTGCAAATATCCCAGATTGAACTTCGATAAGGTACCGTTCGATGTTTATTGTACACGACGGACTTACAGGCACTTGGTAAATAATGAAGCCAATCCAATCTTATTGCCTCGACATGTGTACATTGAAATAGAAAAGATCAGTTGCAGTTATTGCAGCAAGAATTTGTGTGCGGTAACTAAAGTTTAGCTGTACTAAAGCAACAAATTTTTTCCATGTATAAAATGATATTAATTTTGCACACGATAAGGCCCAAATCGCGATTTATAGAATTTTAAATTGTTGCAGAGTAGACTTGAATTTTCGAATTTAGATGGTAGATGCGTGAGCGAAAGGAAATCAAAATTTGACATAGCATGGAGGTATTCAAGAATTCCTTCTGACGGGAGGATAAGCGCACTTCACTCTCGATGTCAAACGGAATTTATTGATTTTGCGATTCGATCACGAATTGTATCCCTATCGTTTGATGTGAGTTTAACTCAACACGACTAACCACTCGGGTATAAAAGGAAGTAACACAACGTTAAATCTCGAATTAAACTCTCTCACATTGATTCTCAATTATCTCGATGGTAATAATGTAGTTGTTATTTCTTAAAAAAAAATACCTATTTGTATTTATCTAATATGTTTTGAGAGATATTGTTAAATCGATTTTTTTAGGAATAAAAACAATCGTACACTTCGACAATCATCACGAAATAAAATTCTATAATCGCATTCAACAATATTCATAAAATCGATCATACGGATCATGTGATCGTACGGTTATCATAAGCTTGATAATCGTATGATAATGACGTGTTTTGTTACGCATCAGCATCGCCTATAATTAGTAATACTAAATTGCAAAGACCGATGCATCGGAAACATGTGTGCCATATTCATTATTGATCACCGTTTAATGCTTCTCTTTAATCAGTGATAATATAATATAAAAATTTAATTTGTGTTATAAATATATATATATATATATATGTACAAAACTTGATTTAAAATATATTTACGCCCACCCATCAATAACTATATAATAAACATATTGCGAGGCGAATTAATTATGTACGTTCCGTTGAAACGTTTCA
>QKQZ01055802.1:0-21920 GCA_003595255.1 Solenopsis fugax | reverse complement strand
ATGCGAGTTTCCGCTTCTGCCCTCGCGATACTTTGTCTCGCGCCTCGACTTCTCCCGCCGGGCGCGTTTTAATCCCCGACATAATTTTTGCAACAAAGCGAAAGTACGCGTAACTATGCTACTACGCGATACGAAAGGTTTTTCGCATGGCTTCCCCGCCCGCTGTGCTTAACGAACTGTGTACACGTTCCTTGTTCTTCTTTGACTTAAAGCGCGAGCTTTCATATAAAGTTCAATCGGAATTTTGTGTGCAGTATCAACGCTTCGCTGAATAACCAACCGTTACTATGTTCCGTTATGTCGTTATTAAAACAACATTTTTCTTAGCTCTCCTTTGCACGTGGTACATTGAAACAACATTCAATAGCAGTTCTGAATAAGACCGAATGGATGAATCAAACTAAAGTTAAAACCCCGTGCTACGTATCTACTGCTAACGTCATTGACATCCTCTGGCTATTAATGTGCTAACAATCTGTGTGCTCCCTCTCGAAGTCTGTTTATAACTTCAACTGCTGACTATGGAAGGTACGGTTATTTCGACGGAGCGGAATTATATATCGGAGCTGCTGGGAAGACTGTTTCCGGAGCTCAAGCGTTCGTTACCTACGTGCGCAGGGTGATGTAACGAAGGGCGGTATTCTATCTCCATCTCGTTCGCTCGCTTCCCCCTTCTCTCTCTCTCTCTCTCTCTCTCTCTCTTTCTCTCTTTCTGCTAAGGGTGGCCCCGAGGGGAGAACAAGGAGCGTTTAAGCAGCTTTCGTCGCACCGCCTCTGTAAGCTCGGCCGGCACTAGTTTTCGTACTAATATTTGCCACTCGACTACCACCAGGCAACTCCGGGTTTCAGGCTGTTTCCTCCGTCCGTTCGTTTCGCCCCTTCTCTCTTACGCGGAGAAGCTTACTTCGCGCAAATTCAATTCGCGTGCCTTCGAACGCGTCCAACTCCAATCCAAGATCTACAGGAGTGCGGACTGGCATGCCCGATATTCCGCGTGATTTCTGCTCGACTTCGATTCCTAGTCTCGATTCGAACTTCCGTGGAACAGAAATCGGGAATATCTTCCGATTATCGATGGTATTCTGCATTTGTAACTCGCAGTTGCATTTATAATCTCGTTGCTCTGTGTTTTTATCTACTTTTAGCTTCATTTTTATTATTTTTACCTTATTTGCTTTATTTAAAAGAACGAAGAAAAATTATCTCCAAAATCAGTGGACAGTAAGAAGTCTTTGTGCTTTTCCAAATTTTGAAAAGTGTAATTATTTTTATTTTTTCAAAAATTATAATATATACTTTCCCGAACGCTCGTTAATGAATTCACCGGTTATTGTGAACTCGTCGCGTTAATAAACCAATGCCACGCAATTTACGATCGAGCAGAAATTGATTATACGCCAGTGTTCGTCCACTCGCTTGACTCTTTAATGTTGAACCCGCGACCACATGTATTGCGTTTTGCGTCCTTGCGTTCGCCGATCGATCAGCGCTGCGATGCAAGTTTTATAATGCTTGCGCTCTATGCGCGATAGCCTGAATTTATTTTGCTGCAGGTCACGTCGCGTTTTGCGAGAGCGTGCGACTTTGCAGTTCGGCAGCGAGGCGAAATACGAAGAATAGAGCCCGGGATCATAAATCGCAGAACGCTGGACTTCCTTCGACGGTAGAAATTGCGAAACTAAATTAATTACCTGTGAACCTGTGCGCATCGCGTGCGCACGCTACGCGAGAGAAAAGGGCGCTAATAAATGGCCGCGGGTGAGGGGAGGAGGGGAGGGTTTTTGAGACGCCCCATAGGGTAGTTACGCGAGGGTTCGGCGTGCCGAGCGAACGATACTGCCGTCTTTCGGGCCATTAAAGCCTACAGTTATATAGGCCAATCCGTATTCGACATCGCGCTAATTATCTTCACTTTTGATCGACGAATTAGAAACTCGGGAGATAAAGCTCTTGCGAAACTTGTTAATTATAACGAAAAGTTGTACGAATTGAATCTTTTCTCGTGCTACTCTTTTCCATCTTTCGTGTTATATAAAACGTAAAGTTAGCGAAGTTTACTAGTTTTTTTTCCACTGCAGCATCTACAAAAGGCCCTCGTATAGAAGAAACTATATGGTACATTAAATATAATTGCAATTAGTTTAACGTTGAATTTTTAATGTTTTTAATTTATATAATTAGCCACGCCGTCAAATATTATTTCAACTTGAACAATGTGTTATTAATGTCGATGCAATGGTAAATGGACACTCTGTGTTTTGTGCAAGGTTATCAAAATGCAATGTTTATCTCGTTCTCTCCGGTTGCAACGACGGTGCTTCCGAATGTTGCAGAATTTTCTCGAGAGGATCAAGACATGGGCGGAGGAACGATGGCGCGCGTTGCCACTCATCTCATTAAATATGCAACAATTATTTCCGTATCTACAGCGGCACGTAGTCCTTCCCCGTCGCTTCGTGACGTTGCGAAACGGTCCTTATTTGGTTCAACTGACGGAGAGGAGAGCGCGGTACGAAAGCACGGTGAATTTTCTGCGAGGAAATTGGTGCACCGTGGTAGCGCGACCCTGTTACCTTATACCTCGTTAAATATGCAAGAATTATTTCCGTACGTTCCTAGATACGTAATTCACGAAATTGTTCGCGTCAAGCGAGCGTCGTCTATCATGCGGGGGCATAAAATCACCGAATAAGTTTCAAAGTAACTGCGACGACGCGACGACGTGAGACCGGGTGTACCTTCTGACTATTGGTTGGACTAAGAATTATTAGATTGTCTTTTTTTTATATGCAGTGTGTGAAATACCATGGTTTTCCGTAGGCGATATCCACGCCCGCATCAATGATTCGTTATATATGCATTTAAACTACATCTCGTATGCGCGCGAACGTTATGGACACTGTATCCCGAGCCTGGTAAAATACGCCTCGGGCCGCATACGCGCGAGTTGCCCGAAATTATGGCCGAGGAATATTATTTCACCCCGCATAGCCCCTATTTAGACCCTTCCCCGCGTGTCCCTTCGCATGCCCGCTTCGAGTTATGCGGGATACCTTGCAAGTATCGCACTATATTACGAAGGATACGGTCATCCCCGCCGCCGCTCTATGATATTCCGCTGCATATTTAACTAACTGTAAGTATGGGGGAATTTAGTAGTTTATGCGGCTTGCTCAGCGCGAGCTCGCGCAGGATTCATGGTTTTGCGCCAGCGATGTTTTGCGAATTTCGAAAACTGCGCCCCGGGTTTCTCCTCGGAAGTGTCGCAACATTAATATGCGTAACGAATTTACGGTTTGCTTTTCGGAGCGAGGTTGTGGAGCGCGGTCTGATAGAAATAAAGTTGATCGCCGAAACTTTACTTCTACTTACCAAAACGTCGCTTTGACTAAAATTTGAAGTGGAAAATTACTATTGCACAGTAGAAAACATTTCGTATTTATGTTGAAGCCTGTCCTTGTTAAATTTTTGTGTTAAATTTTTAACATAGCCAAGTGTTAATTTAACGTAATGTGATTATGTTGTTTGAACATTTTGTGTTAAATTGATATTTAACATTTCTTAGAGTTAAAAACAGAATTTATGAGCGAATAAACAAATAACATAAAAATAATGTAGTTTTGAAACGTAAAATCTATAATAAATGAATAAAATATTCGTATCAACACATAAATATTAATTTTATTGAAGAAATATGTTTTCACATTTTGTTTCGAAGTATTACATTTGTTGTGTTAATTTTTCACATAATATTTGTTACTTTCTAACGTATTCATTTTGTAAATTAATACAAAAATTTGAGTGGACCGTTTGGAACATACGATATATATTAAATTTAACACAAATTCCAACTGTGTGCAGTTATGAAAATTTGCAGATTTATATTTTGATTTAAATAATCGATAAATGATTATTTTAGACGTAACTTTTTTACAGTAATTTTTATCTAATGTATTATCTAAATATAAATGATTACTTGAATTAGTGCAACAGCACTCTATATTTTTCTCCATCAATGAGCGCGAAATGTATAATTATGCGGCAATCTTTAAATAAAAATAGTCATGATAAAGCGTTAATCGTACGGCGTTATTGCAGAGTGCTGCCTACTCGCTTCATACTCGCGAAAGCTATCGTGGAAAGGATCGCGCGTACTTTCACGACAGGTAAATGTTCACGATAACTAGGGTCGTGTCCTATGGGGCACGTTGAAAAGAGATTGTAACGAAAGATACTTTCTGACGGGAAAACTTATTTAAGTGACGACCTTTGTGCAGGCGATAATGTTAATGAGTTAGATAAGCCATTATCACATTCCAACGCCATTTATTTTTTCGCAACGCACGCGCCAAAGCAGACGAGTAATGCGGTATCGAATAAAATGCACAGAAATTGGATGCACGATATTATAAAGAAACCTAAAAAGTTTATCCGGTAGACCACTTATTTGTGTGGCAAATTTACGAATATTCAATACAAAAAACAAAAGAGCTTCTTCAACGAAATACGAGAAACGACGTGGGTATATTGGACGTATTTCATTATTTAATTAAAATCCAGCGCAGTCAGACGAGTGGCTGGAAACCTGAGAAAATACCTCACGGAAACAATAAAAACGAATGTAAACGGCACACGGCTAGTTTTCCGATTTGAAGGTGCGGCGCAAGAGCCGAGAAAAGCGAAAAAGAAGCGAGAGAAGGACGCGAGCTAATTTGCGGGATATTGGCCGAGGCATCGATGCGAAGCGCACGGTCGGGCGTCGAAAACTTTGGACGAGAGCTTTTTGCGCTTCCCTTCGCGCTATACTTTCGTGCCGCGAATAATTATTGGCGACTATTAACTGGTAAAGTTACAGGCGGGGAAAGCTTGCCGATGCACTTCCTCCCGGCAGCTTTACAGAGTTGGAAAGTAGACTATGTCCGCCATGTAAATTAGGTACGACGACCGGTAGTTTATAACCATAATAAAATACGGCTTGATTAGCGTTTGACCCTTATTAGCGAGCGTTGCGCAGTTCTTTCGAATCTTTCTGGTAACTCAATGCGTGTGTTTGTATGCGTGTGATGTTGTCGAACTGAAGCTCCAAGCTCTGTCACATATTCGTATTCGTTTAGGCAAGTTTAATCGATGTTAGGCTCGTTTAAGCGATACGGGCTCGGTTCCGTAACTTTAACTGATAACATGAAAGCCACCAGTTTCAGATTGCAGAACTTCAACTGATAACGTGGAAGTTATCAGTTATAAGCTATGCAACTTTAACTGATAACTTTTAGCCTATCTGCTAAAGTTCCGAAATCTGTATGTCGGACTCCCGAACGAAAAATGTTGCGTTTACTCGATAAGTTTCTTCTGATCTGTGAAAGTTATAGATACGGACACGTTCAACGTCTATGTTTGCATCATATCGCCCTGAGGTGCTCGCAGCACTTAAGGATATGTAATCGATACAATCACAGGAAAATGTGAGTTAAATTATTGAGAACATAATAATTTGTGCATATATTTGAATTCCATGACTTCACTATTGGTTTTAACTGCATAAAAATAAATTAATGAAATATTTCTGATAACCGTTAATAAGATTTTACATTTTGTTTATGCATATTCTTACTTTTGTCGTTAAAAATGTCGAATGTGACTGTAGAATTAGACAGCTAATTTACGACGTTTCAATGCTTACCTTATTATATCGCATATTATAATGCTTATCTATTTCTCGAACCTTACAACAGCTTAGTTTTTAATTAATATCTTTATAACAATTTTTTAAGTATATTTTTTAACAGCGTTATTAATTTTTCCGATATATTTCTTTAATTTATCAGAGTCATCTTCAGTTCACAAATTTTTATATTCATATAATTTTTATGTATATCGAAGCATTTTGAAAAGCAACGTCATGTGATATATTGTTCGATGCATCTGTCGCAAAAAATATCATGTATAAAACTCTAACTTAAACTTTTATCTTGTTAGAAGCCACACGTTTTGGAATATTTCAATCGGTTTTTGAAATTTTAATATAATATTTGTTTCGCTTTAAATTGTTATATAATTTTTAAACATTGAAGGATTTTGATCTTTCGATCATATCTCCTTAAATGCATACTGTTTGACAAGCGAATGTAAAAGACTCGCGACATGGAAATGGCAATTTTAATGAAATCACGGAATTTAATTGAAAACTAACATTTAGCTAATGGATCCGGCGAATTAACCGCGCTGAGGCGTAAAAAAACGCAGGAATTATTTCTCCTTCCTCTGGAAAACCACAGCCGATCGCGTCCGTCCGCATTTTTCCGACTGTGGACGTATGCGACGAACCGCAATAACGTTTAGCCAATATTCCATCAAATTGACTGGCCCGTGTCCTGTCTTTTTCTTCTCGATTCGCTCGCGAGAATGAACGGGCGAATATGGAAAACTCTTTTTCCACATTTCACGTCATCACGGCGGCCCAATAGCGTCGGAATTTTCGCGGAATCGACATGTTATAATTTTGTCGACTATGTTGGTGTTATTTCATAAAAATTTCCTTTGAATAAGTAAATCATGTCAAACTAATTTTACTATCAAGTTGAGACTTACATTAGGTTTTTATTATTGCACTTTCTATATAATTTTCGTAGTTTTCTATTTTTTCGTGATGAATTTTATCTTATCCCTTTTTTCCGAATTAAAGATATGTTAGCACGCGAGACTAAATTTCACAGCCTAAGAAGGCAATTATTTTGAGCGTAGCGCTCGCAGCGAGAGCATCTGCGGATTAGCGAGAAGCGGCGCGAAGAGAACAACGGGGACGCATATAATTTCACCGACAAGCTAATCCGGTAGCCGTGCCTTCGATAACGTCCAGATTTACCCGTGGGACAGGCGGTAAATTTCGCAGCTGACAAAGCCGAGCCCTTCGTTCCACTTCCGGGCCGCGGCCGAACCGATGTAATTAGTGCCCTCCGCGTTGGGCCACATCGGCGGAGATTATAATTGGACGCGTGAAATGTCTACCGATTAATAATCGGAGGAGCCGGGAAATGTGGCAGCGTAAGGTATGACCGATCACCGAACTTTCCGGTGTTCGCTTTTCGCCGAATTAATAGCCGGGTTAGCCTCGACGATCGTGGAAAATGATGTACGTGCGATAAGCTGATAAAAATCAATGCCAATTAATGCCATGAAATACTATAATCAGAAATAGTAAAAAATAGTGGTCAATCGTTGGATTTTAACTCGTATATCTCAGATGCCAAATCTGACGTTTGCTATTTTATTTTTACTATTTTCTTTTACTATTACTGCTTCGAAATAAATTTAGTTATTAAATTATATAACTCATTGTAAAATTGAATGCGGTATTGATCGAGCAAGTAATCGATCTCGCGTTGTTTGATCATTGAAAGGAAGATGGTAGCAGTAACGTAATAGAAAATATCGTCGACATTCGTCACGTTCACGACTGGACCCGCCGCCGGATGCGGGAAACAAAGTTGAACGATATATCGCGTTCGACATAACTTGATTGCCACTGTCTCTCCTTCTTTTCTTTCCCGCCTGTCCGTTCGCCGTTCCCCAACTCGGCGCGACGTAGCAGGCGTGTGGATATGATAGATGGTTTCTTCGGGGCCCAATTTTCAGCGCGTAACGCATCCTATGTCTAACATCACGCGACGTTTTCGCCCTTCCGCCTGTTCTCTTCATTTTATTTCTGTTCACACCACCCATCACTATCTATGCCTACTAAAATATTACTGATGTACGCACGTGGCCTTGCGTACGCATGCACAATCGATCGCGCGTAAATTATTTAATGATTTTTAAAGTACTCACGGAAAGAACGAGTTTGCTAAAATACAGATCGGAAAATTATTATGTTGAATTATTAAAAAAATTATATTGGACACTTAAGCTAATTATTAAAATATCAAAAATTTTTATTAACTTTTTAAACAATAGCATCATGCTTAAGCATCCTACATAATTATTTAGATAGTCCACCAAATTGTTTATCCTCATTACTGTCGAATGATCATATCGATCTTTTTTCTTGGATTGACAGAACATCTCGGATATGTATAGCGGTTGAAGTACTTGCTGATAATTTACTTCAAGCGAGTACTTCAACCACTATACATATCCGAGATGTTCTGTCAATCCAAGAAAAAAAGGTCAATATAACCATTCGGTTTTATTCGACAGTAATGAGGATAAACAATTTGGTACGCTGTGACACGAACAAAAAACAACGAAGAAATTGACAGAAAATCGCTACCACGTACAAAGAACTATCTTTGTTTTTCAACATAAAATTATTTTTATCTAGCTAAATTATTTGATTCTACAGTTAAATTATTCTTTGTATGCAACAATAATTATTTGCAAAACAAAAGATGTTTACATCTCACAGCCGTTTCGTCGTGGTTTAATGCATTTTATTTGGATGATCAAGTTCTACGGATTGGAAAGGCTCAGGATTACACTTGTCACACTTGTGTCGCTTGCTCGAATGAAATATTGGAATTCGTGGATTAGGCACCTGCGACGTTTAGCTACTCGTCCAAACTGTTCATCTTACTTTTGTATCTTTACGTGTACGCTCGTCTTGACGGCTTGACGATGTAAAATGCCGGCACGGCGGACCTTTTCCCGTCCGCTCGTATATTACGAGTCGACGGCACGTGTTACATCCCATATAAGCTCATCGTTCATAAAGCTCGTGGCCCCGCGCGCGTCGCGACGACGTGGGTCGGGACGCCACTGACAAGCGTACACGAGTGCTCCGTCGTCCGCCAGACGTTTTCTCACTGCGAGAACGATCCATTCGTCTTGGTAAGAAACGGTTGTGAGAAATCGAGTTTGAAGTGCGTTTTCGATGAGATAGCCAAATCTACGCGTCGAGATTTTTTTTTTTCACAAACGACGATTCAAACATAATTCCACAGAACAAATTACGATCCGTCGATAATAATTGTAACTACAGCCAGTCACGCTACGTTCTTCTTCGCTGTTTCTTATCAAGGAATTTTATTTCAATTTGTTTAATCTTAGGACCATCCTTTTTTTTTTATTTTTTACAAGTGCCGTTTTAATTAAATCTATTTTTACTCTAAAAATAAATCTTGAACAAGAAAAGCAGATGATAAAATAATCACAGGTGTCTGATGTTAAGGATAAAAGTAATAACTTTATTGAATGCAATATATGATACAACAGGAACGAAACAATGACAGCTGATTACTTTGAATCGATTGCAGGCGATACTTGAGACGCGATAATCCATACGTTATCGAGAAGCGATGAAATCTTGGCCGTTATCTAACCGCGATAATTGTCGGATAATTGAGAATCGAGATGTTGCAAAAACAAGTTGCACAAAGTCGGTAACGTATAATATTATATCAGTGTAGCGCGGCGCGGATGTTTAGCGAACGGGATTTCGTATGTAAATGCTCCCAGGAGTGACTATCTGCACACCGGTGCTACAACTCGGCGCGGTAGTAATTTAAATTGCGCAACTCCCCGAGTGTTAGCGCTTCGCTCGAATACGTTGCTCCAGTTACGGCGCGCGGTTGTGTGCCTCTCGTTATAGCAAAAGCAACATCGATAGTTACAAATGTCCGCTGTCAAACGGTACAACTCGTTCTCGTCGGCAATTCGCGAACATTTACACGACGAACGATCGGCTGCGTTTCGCGGTATCTACCTACCGCTGCTCGGAAAGTATTAAATTATTTGCTACGATGTTGCGTAAAGTAATTGTTGCGCCACTATCGCCGCACATTTGCAACGTAGTTGAATGTCGATAGAGGATTTTAATGCTGTGCATTCGAGCGAACGGCAAATGCGGCCGCGCGATAAAAGGACGGAATGAAATTTTAATTTATCGCACCCGTCCTTTGTAATTTAACAAAATGAAAAAATTATATGAGTTTGCAATGCATTTCAACGCCACATTTCCCCGATACACGTATTTAATTGATATTAATATAGAAATAGTAGGCCGAAATAACGAGCAATGCTACACTTTTAAAAGATCGTGAGTTTAATTATACGTCTCCGTTAACAAATATTAATTTCGGAATATGTTTCGATCTAACTTGATCTTTCAACCGACGCATATATAAATATTGACAAGAATATCGGAATACAAAAAATAATTATTAAAATAAAATTATTCGGCGCAAGAAACCTTGACAACTATCGCTTCGAACGGTTGTCAAGTTAGATCGAAACATGTTCCGAAATTAATATTTGTTAACGGAGACTTATAATTAAACTCACGATCTTTTAAAAGTGTAGTATTGCTCGTTATTTCGGCCTATATTTCTATATTAATTTGTTTTTGACATAAACGAGGTTGTTTCTGTTTGTTAATTGATATTACTTGATACTTTGCCGCATTGCGTCTGATGCTGCGAAAGCGTTAAAAAAAAATCTTACGAGATAATCGAGTGGGTCCTTTTCTCCTTAGAACTGTCTGCGAAAATCTTTCTTTCCGGCGTCTTATCGCATATCGTTGACGGTTCGCGTCGCACGTGCTCTCGTCAGGAAAAAAATCGTAAAGAAAAGCACTCGGAGACGTGCGTGAAAGTGTGTACACGTGCAACATCAGCCCTTATGGGTTGAGTATAAACGTCGTTTTCGCCGCGGCCGCAGCGCTGCAAGTGTCATCGCGCGCCAGATGCGACACCGCGTAAACCTGCCCCCCACGCCGCGGATCCCCTCCGCAATTTTTCCTTCTTTAGAGAAGAGCATCCCCCACGGCGCTGTTTAATCATCGCTCGTGCAGGTAACCGCGCCCGAGGGCGAAAGTAGAGGACGACGTAGAGAGGCGAGGGCGGAGTGCAGCTGCGCTTCGTTGCGAGCTGCGTTTATCAAGCGAGTGCATCCATTTGGCGCGGATATAGTCGAGACTATGGCCTGTGATTTGCCGCAACTATCGCCGCTTGCATAAATCATTGACCGTTTCAGCCGTAAATAATCGCGCTCATGAATCACTCGTTATTATTCAGTCGTAAATAATTTGAATTTCTCCTATCTGCAGCCGATCAGTTTCGCTCGCTTCGATTTCCTTTGAACGAAAGTTCTGCCGTCGTCTTTCTCCCGCACTCGCGCGCAAAGTTTTTAATTTATTATTATCCGCTCGAAGTGAGGAAGCGCCGTATAAATACTCGCTTCGTTTGTCGTACTTTTTTTTTTTTTTTTAAATCTCTTAGCACTGTTCGTCTTCGCTTTAAGTCAACGTTCTCTTTTTATACAGCAACTGCTAATTAGATTGATATTTTAGAACTATCGACTTCAAAATTAAATTAATAATACGACCTTATTAAGAGTTATTATGAATGTAGTTTATGATGCAGTTTCTTTTTTTTTTTAATCCACGAATCGACTTTATTGCCTCGTCAAATATAGTACGAAATCACTCGCGCATATAATTTGGCGTTTGGTAAAATGCACAACGCTCTTTCATTTTTTGTCGAGATGCGCATAGAGAAATTCGCGATCAGCTTTTTTCTGGGAAAGCACGATGAGTAGTAGGTCGTGTCCGACGCAACCTCGTGCGTCACGTATTCTCTGCGCCATTTCTGCCTCTTCATTCCCGTTCCACTTGCATTTCCTGTATAGTCCTCTTCCTTTTTTCACGGCGCTGCTCGTAATTACGCCTGGAATAAAAGAAAGGCTCGTCGACAAAAGCGTACCCATAAAAGGCAATCCGTTTTATTATATGCAATCTAGGACGTTAATAGGTATAAGGCTGCCACGAATTATCCCGCGAAGAAGCATCTGAGATAAGGGCCCGTGTTTTTCTGATCGAAAGGAAGGTCTATACGCACATATGTATTGTATATTTTTTTATATTATTTTATTGTTTAAAATAACATTCGAAATTTAGTCTTTCGCTTCAACAAACCTTTTAGGTGAAGAATTTCCATCCATGTTAAATACAATTACGAAAAGGCGTTATTACGTTAACTGTTACTAACTAACGTTATCACACTAACTGACGTAGAATATACATACATAAATACATATACACACATGCATATGTGTATGTATGTATGTATACACGTGAAAGTTATCGACAGTTTCGACAATTACATTTTTCATCAATCTACGCGAACGCAACAGGCGGCTCCGATATATCCGTGTTGTATCTACGTTTTGTCGAAATCTATAGTTCTTTCGCTCCGCCGTTATGGAAGGCGCTTTTTTACTCGCGTTAACTTATCGCTTTTTCTCGTCTGTCAGCGGCGTATCGACGCCATGGGGAGAAATTTCCGTGCAATTAATCCTAGCTGCTGACAGTGTATCAAACAATATTATTAATAAATGTGCTTTCTTAGTTACATTATAGCGTACAGTTATTATTACATTTTGGTGGCTTTGTTAATCTAGATGAGCATCATGTAATCATAGATATCTTCTTACAATCGATAGGAGCGAAACCCAACATTTTTTCGCACAAAATCCTTTGATTAATTGCGTTACTGATTAATTGCTGATAACGCGGAAGTTAATCTGAAAAGCGACAATAGCCATTCTGTTTATTGTAAAAGACGAAATTTTTAATCTATGTAACGAGTATCACGGCAGAGAGAAACACATTCGCGGTTATACGCTATTATTTGTCGTAATATCCCGCAAAACTGTACAACTATGTTCCTGTAATGACCGTAATTTGCGGAATCATGGAAACGCGCGCGCGCTGTATCGGCAAAATAATTTTCCAACGAGAACATTATTCGTGGCAAATGTACTTCGCGCAGCAAAAAAATTATTCTACGTATAATGGCGGCGCATACCGGTCGGTTTTAAAAGGTTACCACCGCGCGCATTGAAGTTTTTACATGGCCAGTAATAACTTTTAATGAAAACAAATGGTGGTATCGCAGCCCGGGGTGGGAGTGTTCCGCGCGCATCTCTCGTATAAACTGTTACAGCTATTCCGGACTGGCTGTTTATACAAGGTGTCTCTGAAGCGTCGGACACCCTTTGATTTTTCTTTAGTTTACATTTCATTGAACATTTTATTTTTCCTAACTTGCTTTTCAATGCTTGAGCCTCGTCATTAATATCCCATCGAAGCAAAGTCCTAATGAAATAAATCGCGAGAGATGGAATTTACTATTATCCCTTCGTCATCCTATACAGATCAATTCGTAAAAATCTCGTAATTTCTAATCATTTATTATGTACGATTCTTATCGATGATACGTCTTTCATACACAATATTGGAATTATTTTCGGCAATCGCATGGGAACCGTTTCGCATCTTCAATATTTATGAAGAAGATATTGCTCGCGATACACCCTATGTATTCGATATTCATGTTAAGAGCATGGAGAAAATTCAAACCACCGCGTTCAAGCCTGATTCTATTTGTTAACGAAAGCACAAAATGAACTGGCCGTCGATGTAATGCCCGTTGTTTGTATACCGGGCTACATTTATCGGCATAATAGAGCCGCGGCTGTAGTAGATTACACGGCTATTTCATATGCCGCTTATTCAGAACGCGCTCGTTGTTCAATTCAGTTTTGTGTAACTCTAACCTCTCGTGCGTTTCCACGATTTTGCAATTAGATATTCCGTAAATAGGAAGAGCACGTCGGTCGTCCACTCGTCATTTATTTCGTGCTCGGGCGATAGGTCGTGATTAGTCGTGCGGCGCAAATAATTATTGCTAATTGCGGAGTGGAATACAAAACGTCATCACGCTGTCGGTTGCGGATTTAATATAATATCACAATGCAATTTAGATCGAAATTAATAGTAGAAACTGCGACGTCATAAATGCAGTCGAGAAATGCTTTATATTTAATTAATTACATCTGTTTTCGAATGGCTCAACCGTAACGTGTTTCAAAACTCACGCTACTGGTGTGTTCAGTTTATTATGTAGTATCGCATATCTTATGGCACATTTACCACCGATAAACGCAACGAGTTTTAACAACAGAATAAATGCCTAGAGTTGTACGCGGCGAAAGGTACTGATATTTAAAGTATGACAGTCTAAAGGATCTAATGAAAATCCAAAACGCAATATGAATATTATAATTCATTAATGATCAAAGGAAATTATTATTGTTATATCATTTTATTTTGGAAACAGAAAGTAAAAACTAGCATTACATCATTCAACAATATCTTTACCTTAATACTCTTATATAAAATCAGTAATTAAAAAAGTAATTAATATCAGAGATATTATCTCCTTCGATAGATATGAAGAATTTCCTTTATACCTAAAGAAAATACTCTTTATCGATAGATCATTGCAATGCATATCTCGATAACAGAGTTAATTGTCAAAGCTCTGATAAACGACTGTACAGTTACAGAAACAAGTAAGCGAAGGCAAGAGGGAGAGAGAGAGAGAGATAAATCGGTGATCAGGAGTGGTCTGGTGTAGATATAGGGAGAAACCAACAGGGGATGGTGACCATCCGCGCGTTGCTTCGGGGGCTGCAGGTGGCAGAGTAAACGGGGAGGGATCGCCGTAATTACGCGATTCTCGCGGGGCCGCCGAGGGAGGAAAATCTGCAGGCACGATCGGCGAGGGATGGAAGTTACGCAAGATGCAATGGTGTGCGTGTACGCGGGCACACGCGATTCCGAATGGAATTTTTAATCGATTCCGCGCAATTTTCTCTTCGCCCGCGGCTCGGCTCGCTGCCGGCGTTTCGTCAATGCGAACCACGCGAATCTATTGTCCTTTTGGCCGATAGCGCGGATCAACGTCTGCTGCCCGGGGCCGATTAACGTCGATCGCTCGATTCTTTGTTAGCGCAAGTGCGATTCTGTGTCGCCGGTTTCACGCCGGCCACTTTGCCGAAGTTTCGCGCAAGCATGGATAATCATGGCGATGAATCGATTTCAATTTCTTTCTCCTGGATTTGATTCTTAGATTGGTATCTTTTACGACAGAATATTATCTGCAATGGAAAATATCGAAAATATTATTTTACATAATGCGATTTTAACATTTTCATTGACATTAATTATTTGCGTATGTTTTTTATTTTTGCAGTTTAATTATGCTTTTGAAATCATTCTAAATCACAAAGTTCGAAAATAGATAGGAGGTGTGGTTTGAAATACACTGAAAAAAAAGTCTGGTTGTAACTACCAAATGTATAGTGAAATAGCATCAATTAAATATTTTGTCAATATAACCAAAAATGATTTTATTTTACTAAATGTTTAGTAAGTATTATCAAATCTGGTATAAGTTACTAAATATTTAGAAAAGTAAAATTATTTTTGGTTACATTGTATCAAATATTTCATTGATACTATTTCACTGTACATTTAGTAGTTATAACCAGTCTTTTTTTCAGTGTAGACATGATGAACTTAACAGATTTCTGTTTTTTTTTAATGATTCACTATTGCTATCGAAGAACAGCACTTTGTTCAATGCATCAGTATCTGAAATGAGATTTACACTACATCAGGATCACGATAATAACGGATATAATAATAATAATAATAATAATAATGTTTCTCACTCTGATAAGTCCTTTTTGACCTGACCATGTAATTTTCCTTAACCTAGGAGAGCAAAAGGCGCCGAGTTCCTCGGAAGATGATCTTAGCGGGATAATTTCCCCAGAGGCTGCATCACTTTTGTAGGCTCCTTGTTATCTTTCCCGAGATAAACTTGGTAACGTGTTAGGCAGACGTTACGTTGTAATCATAATGTCACGTTCGCGTTAAAACAATATTCGCGCGTTTCTATTTTTATTTATCCGCGTGTTGCTTTGATCCAATTTAGTGCACGTTATCACGGGCGGGTGTGCGCGACGGCGGCGCGGCGTTTTCACGAAAAGTTCGTCCGTACCATCCGTTACAACGACACATCGCGTTTCCGCGTTGTACCTTGGAACACGACCGATTTAACGGCCAGGATAAATACAGCGGCGGATACGCGCTGTTTTATCTGTCACCGGCGAAAAAAAGGGATGCGAGCGCGTCGTCTAGGCTGATAGCTACGGCGAAATGTGCAACGATGTTCGTTTTGAGTTGTAAACAATACGCGATATGCAGCGCGACTCATGTGTGTCGTTACCGCTGGATGCACCCCTTTTGCAGCGATAATTCATCGTGCGAACACATTTACACGCGTCGCGATGCGCGACGTTCCGTTTTCATCCGTTACTCTCTCGCATTACGTGTACCGCGATGCCATCGCACAACTATGTCTTACTGCACGATTTTTTACACGGTTTATTGCTGCGGATATTTTCTGCCACGAGCAAAATACTTTAATAATCGTACTTTAGGAATCACACATGCTTCGTAACTTTTATGACGATTACTTTGAAAGTTGCAAAACGACGTTTAAAAATTCTAATAATATTTTATTATATAAATATAGTAATAATATATTAATTCAGAGAATGCAATGTATAGAATTAAACTAAGGTAAATTTCAAACAAATATAATGCAATAAGAAGCGAAGGGTGGAGCTAGAAACAAGAGCGCAGTAGAACATGTCATTATAAGTCAGACGGGGAGTAAACGCGCGACTTCACTTTAGTTTTCAGTTTTTACGTCATATATTCCGGTAAATCGCGACTTTTAACTTTTTACTGTAACTTTTTTATGGTCTGCAATTGATGAAAAAAAAAAGAAAAATCGGGATATCAACGAAACTGTGCCACGTCTCTCGCAAAACAGCTTTCGACCTATGTGATATCTGTTTTCCGTGTTGTGTGCAACCGTGACACTCTATTGCCGCGTATAATTTAGCGGAGGCCACTGATACGTAGAGTGGAAAGAAAAAAAGTGGGGACGGATGTGTGAATGCGGCGCGTTACACGTGTCGCATGCGTTACCCGATGGCGCGCAGATACATACCTTGTAAACAATGTTCGCGGCATGACTCGTACAGCTATGCAACAACCGCCGCTGCAACCGGATACACCCGTTTTTCGCAACAATGATTCATCGCCCGAACGTTTTAAACGCGAACGCGCGTCTGCCCATGGACGACGCTAGAATTTTTCGTCAGACATCCTTTTTCAGAGGCCAGAGGTGTGGCTGTCGAGCGGCGAGAGTGTGAAAAGTGTAAAAACCCACGAATTTAAAAGGCCCATAATTTAATTTTTCACCATCATATTAAACATTTTTAACATTTAGAGGCATTGGCCTAATTAAATCATGTATTAATCTAATAGTTTATATTCTTTAGTTAATGCAGGGTTCCCAAACTTATGTGGATCGCGATCCATCTTTTAAAACGACAAACTTCCGCGTGACTCATCTAGCTTTAGGGATCATAAAAAAATCAGAGGGAGGGAATATTTGATTTGAATATGATTATTTATATCACTCTAATTCTCGTATTTTTTAAATTTATATTGAATATACTCCTCTAAAACTCTATTTCTCAAAAAGGTGTCAAGGTTTGAAGAATGCGAATAATTTTCATGTATAAAGAATTTAATAGTTGTTTAAGAATTTATCTTGAAATTTGGTTTTGATTAGCTGAATAATTTTTCGCGATCCACCAGAAATCGGCTCGCGACTCTGACTTTAACGTATCAAATGCATATTATTTTATTCTACGATTTGTTTATTTGTACAGGCAAATATGTGTGTGGTATTTGATTATTAAAATGAAGGGAGGCTCTCTTACTCTTTCCCATCAATAAACTCATAATATAAGAGATACAAGAGATACAAAATATAAAATCGCCTGTATTGCTCGTCGCTTGTTCATGTATCGTTTGTAATTGGTCCTTATCACTCTATTCCATCCACTATCTCATCTTTACTTTTCTCCACATAAGTGCCATCAAATATTTATCTTTATGACGATGTATCGATGTGTATCGAGTATATTCTCGCTCCATCTTATATCGCTATATCGTAATTGGCAATACCAAAATGGCTTTGGACGACAGGGAAAAGAGATTTCTCTTGGAAATATATGTATTATTTTGTCGTAATAAATTTCGGCGCCTCGAAGAAAAATAAATCAATTAGTATCACGTGTTCTTTACGTTACTTTTAGCGTTACGTATTTCTTATATTCAAGTTTTACTATAGCTCGACGTTTAAAGCGCGCTTACGGTAATACGATGAAATCGCGGGCACCGTGGCGAAACGAGAGACCGCGAAACGACGCGACAGCGAAGAAGCCGTCGTAAATTTTCCAGTGACGAGCAACTGCCGCCTGCTGCTCCTGCAAATATGCAGCTGCGTCAAATGCACAAAGCGAGATCGCCCAACCATCTCGCCTGTCGTAAGCGTTTTCACGCCTCCGTCATTCGTGCTTTGGAAATGGCGAACAAAGAAAATTGCTGCTGGCTCTCGTGTCACGCGCAAATTTCACTCGTGCCTGCTCGATCGGTCATCGCATTGAAAGATGCGAGGCTTAACTTTCTCGTAAATCACGACCATAATCATGAACGCTTTAGAGTCACTACTCATCTCTTTGGCTTGACAGATCCTTCTGTGATAAATGGATAAATCGAGGGTTCACAGTTTGAAGTTTATTTTTCTGCAGGTAGAATGCTGGGATTATTTTTTGTGTCATTAACATGTGCAAGCGAAAGGCTTTTCGCGAGTGACATTCTATGATTCGACATTCCAGTGGGATAGAACCCACCCACATTGAGATGTTGAATTCAAATGTTTTTTAACCATTACATTTGTCCTAAAAATAAAAAAAAAAACCACCCACACTTCTTCTCTCCCACACAGATGTCCGCGATTTTTTGTTCGCACTAAAGTGCCTATACGCGTCCCACTGCGTGCAATTTCGCATTTTTCGATAGAGCTCGGTCCAGCTCTTTGATTTGTAACCCCAATAGTCCGCGCCGTAAACGAACTCGATCGATGCGGCCCCCGACATCCGAAACGTGCGCGCGGCAGAGATAATCCTTTCGGTGCACTCTCCATTTAGTAAAGTTCGTATGGGCCGTGGTGTGTGCTACGGGTCGCTTCGATTTTCAGAGCGAGACGGACGAACGGACGGCGTGGGAAGAAGAGGATGAGGAGGAGGAGGAGAGGGAGGGGAGCCAAAAGGGAGGTCCGCGTTTACGAGCGCGGTTCGCATTTTGCGTTATGGCCGAGGAAATCTGCGTCGCGTCCGTGTGCCTCGTGTGTACGCGAAAGCTCGCGCGCGCATGCGGCTGCACCGGCGCATATCCGCATTGTTATGGCTACATTTCCGGTTGTTTGTCGTGCGAGAAGGGACTTGGCAGCTCGCCGTACGTACGTAGACGATCGTGGCACAACCCCGTGGTAGCAAGCTCGTGTGCATGACACATAATGCCAACGCGATATCTCGGCTTCCATTCTTCACATCGACGGACTCACGCCCCGAAAATCCTCGTGACACCGGCTTGTATCTTGATTCCTAAAGGCCGCGATCTTTTTCGACATGGCATGCGACATTTTGAATGCTCGCCAAATTTATATGCTGCCGTTTCAACGGAGACATAAAAATGTATTACGATACATATATGCGGTACCATATACACTGAGAAAAAGATACTTAAAAATTATTATTTGTGGGATATAAATTTATAAATTTTATTGAAATAAATCTTTATTTAAATACAATGAAATAAAATTTTATTTCCAACAAATAAACCAATTATCATAGTACAAGAAATGAAATATGTTTTACAGAGATATGACATGTTTCATAGAAATATCTATTTTGTCATCATAGTCAAATTTGTTTATAAATATCGAAGAAAATGTCACAAGTAACACTTGCTTCTGAATATTTCGACTTTTTTTCTCATTGTATATATACAAAAGTGTCTGCAACATTTGCTGAAGCTATTTATCTATTTCATTGCTCCGTGAAGTAAATTCGATATTTCTCGTAGGAAAACTGCTTTCTCGAAGTTGAAAAGACGAAATCGGAATAATTGTCGCCCATTCACGGCATCCCGTGAATAATCACTTGGTACTTGGGCACTGTTTATTGGGAATTCCGAAACGAAGGATGCTGATTAATGTTCCGAAATCGGAATCGCGCTCCAGCGTGAAATCGCGGCCGTATCCGCTTTTCATTCGGTTTTTTGCGGGCCATATATCGGCTTGTATCGTTCTCTTTTATTTGGGAACGGCGTGCGAAGTGAAATTCAATTTGTCAATTTGCATACGTGCCGGAATAAAATCTATCAGGCTTCCGAGAGTTGTAGTTTCCGTTTGTTATTACTTCTTCCTAAATCCCGAAAAGTCGGCTCTTCATCACCCAAGCAATTCGAAGAGTCGACATTTCGTGAAAAATTATATCCGTTAAAATCCCTAGATGATAAAATCATTTTTAAACTATAAAGTAATGCATTGCTATGATATTTTCATTTATCTTTTTATATTTTTATATTTTCAGAAGCAAAAATCAAATCGTTTGTCACTAGAGATATACCTTACAAGGACTCACTATGGTATTTTTGCAAGAAACATTATTATATATAAAAAATATAAATTCTATTGCTAAGAAAAGAGCGATTATTCAAGTTATTTTTCTTGTTTTAGTAATAGTTATCTTTAACAAAGAATATTTTCTTGATAATAGTTTTTTAAAATATACTTATCACAAACTTTAAGGAAACTCAACTTAGACTAAGAAAAGAATTTATAATATTCTTTCAAAGAATATTATAAAATTTTATCAAAGAAAAGTCAGAATAATTAAAGCAAATTGAATTCTTACTTAATATTTTTGATTGAAGTATTAAATTTCTAGGATTCAGAATATATTTTGAATAAAGACGCTTATGATGAATTTATGATTGATATGAATTTATAAAATACTTATAGGTATGTGAAACAAGTAATTTTTATTCAAATAATTTGTAGCATGTATTTCTTTGTGTATTTTTACAGCAAAGTATTTCAATCTTATATGATTTAATTCATCCATTTTATCGATAGTTTCTACATTTTGATATTGTTTTCAAATTATCAACGAAGCTAAAGAACATTAGAGATAAATTTTGAGATAAATATAGGATAAATATACGGCGATAGGACGCACTGACGTATAAACGACGAATTAATGAGAAATAGTAAAAGGATATTTTTAAAGTCCTCATAGACTCGTATAAGCTAATGCGAAGCATCTCAAATTTATTAGTCCTTTTTCTAAAGTGTCTCGCGAGTGCCATGGATATTTATCCGTGTACCCATGGGAGACTTTCGCCCTTGACCGAGCACGTGTAATAGCGTGTATCGAAAATGACGTCGATCCAGGGCGATGTGTGTGCTCTACCCGGTTCTCAGAGATATCCCCGCCGTATCTATTACCGTAATCTTCCGCCTTGCCGAGCGAGAGCGCCGGATTCCGGCTTTGAAGCTCGCTTTTGCTGCCACGGCGAAAGTCGAATCGGAAAGTCCTCTCGTTCTTCCGGTGAACTTGAAATCGATTTAACTTTCCGACGGCATCTCTCGGTATCCTCCTCGTTTACTCGATGTACTCGCGACAAAAGTGATTTCGAAAAATATTCCCTCGGCAGCGGAGAGAAAAACATCGCATAATATGTTCGTATATAATGAACGCGAAGTGACTAATTGTAACGCGAGCGAGCGTTCTTCTATTACAAAAACGTTTCCTGGGCGCGTCACATAAATCACGGTTCTCGGGGATGGATTCAATTAATTGCAGCTTCATGGAAATGATCCTCGGGCGTCATAAATGGGCCGTCGCTTTGCCAATTGTGCCGGATTCCCCGTTACATCGCCCGCCGTGCTACAATGCCGGCTGTAAAAAAACGAGAAAGAGCAGGGTGGAACGGAAAAGTTTTCGCGGTTGCTAAAATGGAAAAGCGCGGAGACGGCGGGCATTGTTTCCGGTAACAGGTGCCATTTTCGCGAATGGCACAGTTACCGTGCATTCTCGCGTTCTCTTGCGCGTGGGGCACGTCGACCACGTGCATATAGAGAGGAGCA
>QKQZ01055801.1:0-10612 GCA_003595255.1 Solenopsis fugax | reverse complement strand
GCGTGTGGGTTATCAGAGTTACTCTCTGAACCATATAAATTTAATACGAAACCAGCTTGCAGCGTACATAAGGTTCGGACCTGCTATGCTTGCACAGGCTTGCATAAATAATGTAATTTGACGTTTGCACGAATATATATGAAATAGCTTGAATTTGTGATATTTTTTTTACGAATAAACTTCAAAATCAATGTATCCTCATTTGAGAAAAATTTCAGAGTACTTATCGTTTTTCCTGAACTGAAATAAATAATTGAAAATAGTTTTTACTTTTTCTCGAACTGAATTAAGTGGAAATAAATCATTCGCCATTACCTAATTTTACATCTTCATCATATAAATTTTTTACTCGGGAAATGCATTAGTATTCTCAGTAACGTTCGTTATATTACATTATAAATTTTCATGGATGACAGGTAGTGATCATTAAGTTCTTAATGGTCTTTTAAGTTTCAGCGCGATCATTTCACCAGTGAATTGCCCGATTTACTTACAGCACACTAGAGTATTCTTGTCGTCCACCCTAAGTCTGGCGGTAATAATTTTATTCAAGCACCTCCCGTGTCAATTCTCACCGTAATCCGCAATACGTACGATAAATATGCATGCATTACAACAGGCGATAAATATTGCCTTTAATATATTGAAATTATGTATGTGACTTTTAATGTATCAGAATTATCACATCAAGCTCAAAGCGCAATTTTCCATTGTGCATAAATCTGCACAAATCTCACGTGCGTAAAAGTAATAAATTGGAAAAAGAGATATCCTTTTTAATATTTTACCGCTTAATCAAGACATATTAAACTGAAAATTATTTTCCATTTTTGTGGAAAATAATTTTCGCGCGAGCAGAAAAGTAGAATTTTTTTAAAACTGTCTGTTTAAACGACAGAAGTAATAGACTTAAACTGATTAAAACTAAAGTGCCATTTTCATTATGACAAATTGGATAAAATCAGCTGTTAAGTGTACTATGGATAATCACATATATAAATTAGACGGTCGACTTCATTGTCATTTATCAGAGGCCGCCGACTGTCAGTTCGAGATGATAATAAAGTGTGTAACGTGTCTAACTAGGGAAACACGCCGCAGACATTCGCTAATCGTAAGTGTCAGGAGGTCGTCGCAGCATTCAGAGACCAGGATCACCCACGGCGTCCTGGATGTTACGGTCTGTCGCGTCCGTCCTTCCAGGATTCCGTCGGTGATCATGAATAACAATGCCGATAACGCGTCGACGTATGCGCTGTCCGTAATTAATGCTCGTCAGACGCCTGGGGTGGAAAAACTCACTTTTTCTCCGCCGCATCTCCGTGTACCAGTATGATCTAGACGTCGAGGTGCCTTTACGCCCATTTTACGACAATGGCAAGCGTGTACGTGTCCCTCGTACAAACAATTTCCTGCGCGACTAATTCCGTTCGTCCTGTTTTTCATTTCGTTGTAGAAACGCGACGAAGTAGCGCGGTTTAAATGAAAATTTAAATAATGCACGGAAAGAACAATTTTACTGCAGCATCTAAAAATTTAGCTAGATACAAATCGGAAAATAATTTTATGTTGGGCCATCAAAATAATTAATAATGTAGGACGCTCAAGCCTAATAATGCAAACAATTTTGACACTCTAGTAGCCAAGTTAAACATACGATACAATTTCTTTTAATGATTTAATACGAGGGAGTAATCACTCAGAAAATAGGTGTACACTGGACTTCAATGGACTTCATTGGACTTTCGTCGGAATTCATTGGAATTCATTACGATTCATTACGATTGCTAAAAAATCTTTCAAAAAAAATAGGTCATCAAAAGTCTCTCCTTAGTAACTGATTAACTGATTTAAACCAAAAATTCGTTATAAAAGCCAAAAATTCATGAAGGCATTCAACGGACTTCTAAAAGATTGTACACCAGAATTCAAGAGTGGTTACCCCCTCGATTCAACATAATTATTTTCAGATTTGTATTTCAGCAAAATAAATATAGAGAACGTAGAAATTATACATATACATATAATCCGTGTATAATCAGTTGATTAAATTATATGTAATTTGTAAAACTTTAATGATTAACGAGCTTACAATTTGTATAGAAATTAAGTAGACATTAAACTGTAACATTTATCCACTTTATATAAAAAAACAATCGAGTATGATATTAAAATTTATAATTAAGACAAATTTGTATTTTTCTTCCTTTCTATCACTGATGGAAACTTTCAAAGAATGGAAACTGTTTTGATAGAGAGAATGCAAATTTTCATCGGTGATTTCTCCGGAGTCTCGAAAATCGCCTTTGTCCAGGAGATACGCACATTGCGAGCATAAACACGCCGTTCACTGCGCGACACTGCAGGTGCCCTGTCATAGTCATGACTGATGACCGACATTACGATTTGTCAATAACAATTGTCCCGGGCATAACCGCCCCGCGCAAACTGCAACTGATAGCTAACATCGATTGTCCACGTCGACGTAACTGTCCGCCACCCGGAGTGACCCATAACGTATCCGCACCAAAAATCTGCCGCGGACAGCCGGGCGCGAAAACGGATTCGCCCGGCAACGTTGTCGCGGCTGGTACACGACGTCCACGCGAACACACGCGACCGATCATTTCGCAGCATTGCCAATTTTTGTGTATTTTTACTCGGTTCTTTTTTTCCTCTTTTTTTTTTCAACAATCGAGGGTCAATCCGCGCGTCAACTCGCCCGCCGTTCAACTGGAAACGAAAGCTATTATTCCGTTGGGAAATAACGGGGCTTTTTGTTCATCGCGAAGTGTCTCCCCGATAGACTGACGTTTAACATAATTAAAAATTGTTATAGCAACGCGGCGTTTTGTTACTCGTTATTGTTGCGTGGAATTTTGCACATTATTAATTTTTTTTATGATATTTAATCTCGAGATAACATCATTGCGTATAAAAACATTCGTTGTCGATGACGTAACAATTATGCGAGCGGATGAACGGTCCGTGATGTCGGAGTTACTTGGCGATCGCCTTCTCGAACGCACTCATCTCGAACGCGGAAAATCCCGTGAGATTTTTTCCTCAGCCACTCTCGACCGCCCCGCTCTCAACGAGTAGAAAGAAGTGGATGTAGGAAATTCAATTTGATCGCCGACACGATTTTCGATTGGCAGACAGCTCGAGAGCACGTGTGTGTCTGCAAGAGCGACGAAGGAAAGAGAGAGAAAGAGGAAGAGAGAGAGAGAGAGAGAGAAAAAGAGAGAGAAAATGAACGGAACCGAGTCTGTAACGAGTCGCATTGTGCGACTGAGGAGATCTTTCTCATCTCCCTCAGTACCTCTCTCTCTTACTTTCGTTTTATTTTCCATCGTGGATTTATCGTCCATTCGTTCGCGGATATACGCAAGGCAAGCTGTAGACTGGACGGTTCAGTGTCCCTCCGAACGTTATTTTTCTTTCTCTATTTGATTCGTAGGCGTTTCGAAGATCTATGTGTGCTTGAATCTTTTATTTCCTATCATCATAGCATCGGAGTAATTTATAAGACATCGAAGATACATAACATAATTGAAAATAATACTTTGATATCTAAGAAAAATTATTTATCTGTATGTATAAGATACGTCCTTAAACTGAATGAAATTTAATATTTAATTCAGGCACACAACAAATTTGCTTAAAATTAATATCTATATTAATTGTTAGTCTCAAAAATATTTGTTCTAAAGTATATAATATTCAGATCTTAAATTCATTCCGAAATCCGCTCGTTACTTAAATGCAATCGCAGAAAAAGAGACCGGCTTACTGGTCCACGAAGATAAAAAGTATGTTTCAAGTAGAAGTTGTTGTAGCTTAAACGGGTGTTTCTTCTTCCCACTGGAGTCCGTCCTGATTCAGACCGCGTGAGGCTTAAATGAACCTGCAAGAGCCGCGCGATTCGTACGTCGCGTTGGACAGAGCGAAACGGACAGACAGTGTAGGAGAGCTGTATCTGGTGGAGGTTAACGTTCACCAGACGCTGAAGAGGCCCCCCGAGTACCGGAGGCGTGCTCGAGGGCCTCTATTGAATTAACTCCATTCACCAAATTGCTCTCGCATTATGCTGGATCACGCCTGAGCTAACCTCCTGCACCTCTATAGCGCACAATCCCTCTCTGTCACAAACGGCATCGCCGAGGATGGAGCCGTCGTTGACGACTAAGATTCGCGTTCCGTTTCGCAGTAATACGCGTGCCCCTTTCTTTGTGACTCATCAAAGCCACAGCCGGTTCTCCTCGTCGGGAGACTCCGCGTCGTTGTCCCGGCCTCGCTCGCGCATCTTTTAAATCGTCATTCTCAAGATTCGGTTCAGCCGCCATCCCGTTCGTTATCGGCAGGAATATCGAAATATTGGAAAATTTAATTGTATTGAAATATTGGATTTTCACAGCGAAGAACGACTGATTGGTTAAAAGAAGTAACCGTTGAGATCGGACAAAGCGGCCCTTCGTTTCTTTTATTGACGAGTGGTCCGACCGCTCAGAAAGACTCGACAATCGCAATAGTAGTAGCATCTCGATCGCTAGCAATTTTTTAATTGGCTGTTTAAAATCATGACGAATGCAGCGATCACATTTCAACCCGGGGCAATCTACTTTCGCAAATGACCTCCTTGTTCTTCCTTTCGCTCCTCGGATGGCATCTTCGGGACGGTGCTGTTGAAGGCGTTTTCGCGAAATACTGCCATGTTGGGGCCAGAGAATCCTTCGAGGGTTTTCTCGACGAAGGTTGACGAGAAGTTAGTGTTATTACCGTCATTGAGGGTGTCCAGGAACGTCTCTTACGTACGATCCTTAATTTACCCGAAAGCCTCGTCCAGCGATTCTCTACGAATTTAGAGCTTCTTGTCCTAAAACTTACGGTCACGTTTGGAGCGTGGCAAATCTTTCCTTCCCCTTCGTCCTTTTTTCTCGCGCTGGAACGATATCATAACGACGTAACGACACACTTGATAGTAACGTCGCTACTGTGCGGATACGCGGATACAGTGCCGCCGGTGTTCACCATGTAATTTTGATATCGACGGTTGTATAAATCTCAACGAAGGGCGTATGATATTGAAACGTATGTATTTTACTAGACAGCAAACATTCACGGCGACGGGCCTTATATTTATCTGCAGGTTCGTAAATAGCGCGCGTTTAAGGTTCGTAATGAAATCTAAATGGCGTCTACGCCGAGGGCAACGGCAATTGGAACAGTAGCGGCGACCACTCGGCAGGTTAACGTTAGGAGAGCTCTTATCGAGCGCATGCCCTGAGTGCAGGTGACTAATCCATCCTTTCTGCCCGCTCACTGGTGCAGGAACGTACGCCGCGGACTCAAAGATTAATCTTCCATATCGAATGGAGTCAAGGACGGATATAATTAATGAGCGCAATTAGACGGATAATATACCATAATACGACGTTTGATCAGAAAAGAAAGCTGTAAGAACTGTACCTATAAAACTGCATTAAGTGCTTGAAAGGAAATAAAATGGATCGCTTAAATACATCGCATCGAAAAAAATCACGATGTATTAACATNCGCTTAAATACATCGCATCGAAAAAAATCACGATGTATTAACATTGAGAGAAATGTTTTGTAAAATCAACCAAAGTTTGGTTGATTAGTAATCAAATGAATTTTATAGTGATAGTTACTAAATATATAGTTGTTTTGACCAAACAATTTGTAGCCTTAACCAAATAATTATTTTCATACAACAAATTACACAAAATTTTTGATATCAGTAACTATAAAATTCATTTGATCACTATACTACCATACTTTCTCTCAGTGTATTACGTGACACACGATAAAAATAATGAATTATACGTAATAAAACATATATGTATATGTAGGTGTGCTACGTATGTATATTTAAAATAAAATAATATTCTAAATCCGAGTAAAATGAATTTCTCTCGCCATTTGCGTTTTCTCCGTTTCTCCTATCCTGTTATTTACGATTTTGTTACGTTTTAAATTTTGCGGTTCTATGCAATTTCTCTGGTTCTTACGCCAGTGAGGCTTTAGCACTCATTACACTCTGGCAACCGCTGCCTTAATTTCTCTTTGCCACGTACCCTTTCTCGCGGAAGCCGACCTTTCTGGCCGCTTGACCATTATTTACACCCACTCCACCCGTCCTTCCTTCCTCAAGCTCGATTGTATCCCTTGAGCAAATAAATGACCTCGTGATTTTTAATTGGACCTAACCACAAAATTGGGAGCCTACGGATAATAAACGAGCAGCTGAACAAATAAGATCACGACGAAAAATTTGTGAAAATGTTTGGTATCCGTTACTATATATTTAACTACTTACTGCTGTAATCACGTATTAAAATGATACCGTAAAAATTTCTTAATAATTAACGATAATAAAATGAAATGCGCAATAATAAGATTGAAAGGAAGTATTGAATGAAGATATCAAGTGATGCGTGCATACATAAAAGACGGCATTATTCTATTCGAGTGTCTCTGGACCATTAAATCTCCATGCAGCCGCGTCCGGAACTATTCGTGTAAGAGCAGCACGTAAAACAGACTCGTAACTCGCATTTTTTACAACCTGCCAATGGAACTATTCAAAGCGCGTTCGGCGATGCTCCCCACGTGTCTGAATCATCGCAATAAAATCGAACGTGTCGGAGCGGCGCCGCGGCCTTTGCATGACGTGCGTCTGGATACCGTTTCGGCGCCGGGCACCTCCTACCTCTGAAGCGAAGAGGTTCTCTCTCTCTCTCGCAATGGGTTATTCGATCGAACCAACTAACGCGCGGGTCAATGAGGAATGTTAAATGTATATCTCGCACAATCACGCTACACATCGTGCAAGAAGTCCGACCCAGTTTCGCTACCGATCGAGAGGAATATGCTTTGTGCGCAGATGTATGCGTATACCTGCTGTGATGAGGAGGGAGAGAGAGAGAGAGAGAGAGAGAGAGAGAGAGAGAAACAGAGAAACAGGAAACTCCATTCTATGTACACGTATCACGGAAACGCAACCAAAGTGTATGTCCTGTACCTCGCTATCCCCATGGCATTCTACTTACGAACACGCTAATTACCCAAAGGAATTTGCTGGCGTTCGTTCCTTCCGCGTATCTAAAGACCTCCCTTTAAGCGTTATCAGCTTTCGTGAATTTAGTAGCCGTATTTCCGCGAGGCAGAAGCTCCATCACGGCGCTAACGCGATAATAAAAAAGGAAGGAACATTATCACGGGCTGTGTAATTAAAACTGCAAGGATCTCTCATAACCGCGAATGCGAAAAATAAATCTTATTATGAAAACTGAGGGAAAATAAAGGTGCGCGCGGGAAAATTGATTACCGATTCATCTCCTTCTTTATTGTAGACGTTATAGATCGCGCGATTATGTTATAAGGATAAGAAAAACAATCTGCGCATTATAAAATTTATGATTAATCTTTTCTAAATGAAGACTCCATGAAAAACAACGTTTGTTATTGTTTTCTTGCTACCAATATTACATTTATCTTGGTAATTATCAAGATGGAATTAAATTTCTGATAATTTTCCTATTATTCTTCTTCATTTTATTATTTATTATTTATGAAAAAATGTATATTCCTCGTAGTACTTTGTATAATGTAAACAATATCAATATATTTCTTCTTGAGGATAGAAGTTTGTATTTACATGAAATAGAGCAAATACTTTAGCTTATCCGTTAAAAGCATCTGTTTGTGCGGATTCTAAAGAGAATATGCTGATGAGCATATAAAATTTGTTGTAAACTTTATTCGGATCGATAACTCCGGCACATACAGAATCCATAAAGCCGATTAACGTTCGATAGCCCATTGGCACAGCGCGCGCATTTTCCGTTTCTCGTTTCGGCAATTTAAATTTCCAACGGAACTGGATACAATAAAGACAGTGAATCGGCGCAGATTGCATCTATTTGCCAAGCTCAAATAACGAAAGACAAATCAGACTGTTCGCGAATCTCTCGTCCGGTTATTTACTCGGTGATTTTCCAAATGAACCAAATCTAAATCGATCTGTAAAAGCATTTTATTTTATTCTGCAATCGATAATAACACTTTGGTTTCGCTACGTCAACTACGATTAATTGATTCGTGCTAGTCGAGCTGTCATTATCGCCGCAGATGCATACACGCGCGCACGGTAAATTAGTTGTCGTAAATTAGTTCACGTTTGGCATCCAACTGCGCGATTTAATTATACAGTCAACGAAAGACGAGGAGAGAGAGAGAGAGAGAGGGGGGAGAGGGAGGGAACTCGGTAAAAGTTCGATTCGACTTGTTTTATCTGCACCGAACATGGACAGAAAATTTCACGATATAGGAAAGCGCACGCTTTTTCAGTAGACGATGGATTACGAGATCGGATTTCATACCCTATTCGCAGATGTGCAATATCGAGCGGTCGAAATTATCAGCGATATTAAAACACTCGATGCACGCGAGAATCTGACGATCCACTTAAAAAAGACCGAATTTCTGATTACGCTTATAACGCGATTTTGTAGACACGATATTATTATACGCAGCACTTCCGCGTGGCATTACTCATTGTCGGAATTATATAATTTATTCGCGCAATTCATAATGTCGGACGCAAAACGGATAATAATATCGAACGAATCGAACATACAAAATGGCGTGTTATTAACAGCTTCATTGATACGTGACCCTTTCACGGTGCTTTTTTTTATCATATTTAGATGAATACGCGGGTCGGTTATAACGTATGACTATCCCGTATTGATAGAATCGCTTTTCAAACAGCCAGAAATGAACGAGCCGCCGCCAGTTTATGCAGCTTTTAATCGCGAAGAGCACAAAAGCGATGCCGCGAGATGTATCGGCAATCATTGTGCATATGCAGTAATGTGGTGTTGCCAGGCGCGCATGAAACGCACGGCGTGCCTTATGTGTATGCCACGATGTATCGTCGTCCCGAAAAATCGATAGTTGCTGGAAATCCTCCCGCGATTCCTCCCGCGGGCAATCGTAATCGCGACCAGATTGTTCGCGGATGTTTACCGACAGTAAGACAATTCAATTTCACGCTCGCGCATCGCATCGCCTCCTTAAATTTGACGTTGGTTTTCGCTTTTTAGACGATGATCCATACGTTCGAGGGGAAAAAAAAATCACAAAAAAAACGAGAAAAAAAAAGAAGACCGAGGGATGATATGAGGTTGCCACTGACCCAAATCCGTATATCCTGAATCGCTGCCGCATGACTAAGGCGAAGGAAGAGACAGGAGAGTATACGCCGGTACACTCTGGCAATCTGCATATCGATTTCCCCGGGAAGATGCGTTATTCATGGGAAACGGAGTCGTACGTCGCGGAAACAGAGGGTGATCCGCGCGATCACGATACGCCAAACCCATTTGAATCGAGAGTCGACTGCGACACGCCATCCTCCTCTCTCGACGGAGGAAGTTAAAAAGAATCTGACGGGTGGGGGGGGAAGCACATAAGAGAGAAAAGAAGAGAAGGGAGAGAAAGAAGTCGTGGTACAGCTAGAAAAGGGTGAGGGGGAGGAGGAGAGGTGGATGGGCTTCCGCTAAGTCGTCGCTGATTTCTTTGCGTTGTCTGAAAAAGATGTCGGCTGAGATATGTCGCGCGATCCATCTTGTCGACGACGACACCCCGAGTATCGAACACACGCGTGTTTCCTCATACATACGTTCGTGATAAAAAAAACGTCCACCAGCATCAGCGTAGAATAATAACAATAATAACAACAGCAACAGCACAAAGATTGATGCTCGGCCCGGCCTTAATCATTACAAACGCATTAATATTTTTAACAAGCGCGCATTACTCGGATACGAGATCTTTTCAGCGGCGAGAGCCATTCATTTGCTTTCTCAGTTTTCGTCGAAAAACGTGAAGAGGCGCAGAGTGCCGCCGGTGCGTCGTACGCCACCTCGTGTAAATGAAAGAGCGCGACCGGTCGCGGTAAAGTTTGCGCAAAGCGGACACACGCTATTCGGCCTGAATGCGCTTATTATAAGCGTCATTTGTTATCTCTTTAAAAATAGTGGCATCGTCGACGAAGAGCGGATGCTCTGAGAGCCGCGGGACGATTTATCAGTGAGTCTAGAGACAGGGTCGGTCATCGTCTAGACAGGTTTGCTCGCACGAATTGTGGCCGCTAGCGTTAAATAGCGCTGCCTCGTCTGGACGTAGAACCCTTGCGCCATGCGCGAGGATTCGTAGCGCTTTTTCCTCTCCCCCTCGTGAATCACTTGTCTCTTGCTCGTCCAGATAACAATCCAGATGAAATTTCATTCGCGCTGAGAGAGACTGCGGAAAAGAGGTTACGGGCGAATGAGATTACTCCGCCTTTGCCGCCGTCGACGGAGCTTGACCTCTGAGCTCAAGAGGGAAAATGACTTTTTGATTCGGCACGGACGATCGAGCGACACTGAAATATTAAATTTACGCGTGCGAGACCTTTCGTATCCGCGAATCAAGTAAATGGAATAAACGATGAGAGTCACTGAGACGCACACGTATTATAGAGGAGAAGAGGGTAATATAGCACCCATTTTCATTTTATTGAATAACTTTGTTTATAATTA
>QKQZ01055800.1:0-10152 GCA_003595255.1 Solenopsis fugax | reverse complement strand
ATTTTTTCTGACACCTGCGATGTAAATCCCCCCGCGGCGTAAATACCGCAGTTACCCTATATATTTTCACAATTTTGATTATTCTGTTTTTTTTTAATTATATGAATATATTTTGTATCATTATTATTTTCTGATACATTACATACAATATTTTATAAGCATTCTCTTTATTTATTACAAAAATAACAATTTTAATGGCTACTTATGATGTTTTACTCTATAACTTTTTACTTTCTAATTATCAGCATCGTTATTATTTATTTTTTTATTATATTTTTACCATGTTAATTAATAATTTCTGGTGTTTGACTGTGTGAGAAGACTTTCCCAAACCATTTATAAATTCTCTGCTCTTCCCTCATCCTGACACAAGCTTATGTAAGATTTAAGAACAACGAGCGCCTCACGAGATCGAAGTCGACAAGGGCCAACTAAGGAAGATCTCTTTTATAATTAGGCCCACGGGCGACGCGTTGCTCCACTAATTACCTGTCCAACAATCCCTGGCGAATGAGTAAGTGGCTCCTCGAGACTATTTGTTTTTGTTGTCACGGAGCTTATTCAGTTATGAGCAACCTAACGAATGAACCCCGCGCACCTTGACACTTTTTAATCGATATGACGTATCTGAGATCCATGTTTTGTAATACATAATTGTTCACTTTATACATACAATAATTAATTTAATCATGTAGGAAATATTTTTTGGAAATAATTATGCGAAGAATATATAGTATATGTTGATAAAAAGCGGTATGGAATACATAGAAGGAACGGCTTGACTAAAATATCTAAAAATTTAGTTAGATACAGAGCTGAAAACAATTTTACTGGACGCTTTGAACATGAAAATAATTACATAGGATTTTCTCAAACATGATCAACAATGCTGCAAAAAATTTTGACGTTTTAGCAACCAACTTGAGCATTCTACATAATTATTTTATCTAACAAAATTATTTTCAGATCTACATGTAGCCCAATGTTTTTAGATACTTTAGCAAAAAATTGTTCTTTCCATATTGCAAAGTGAAGAATTCTCTCCCAAACAACACACCAGATATCCAGAAGACATTCATAACAGGTCTTTTAAGAATATTGAGGATATCCATAAATCATCTATTTTACGTCCTTCAGACATTAAATGGACGTCCATGATACATCCGCTTATGAAATTGGTGGACATGTTTTAATCCCTGACATGTCCACAGGATATCCGATGGACATCGAATGGACATGATAAAACCGGAGACACTCGGAATTGTAATTTACATTAAAAGGATGAAAACAGAATGAAAAATATATATTTTAAATAATATATTTATTGGAAAAAATCATATAAATTAATATTTTATACTTGTAATGGATATAAATATATAAGAAAATATATATAAAATCATATAAATTAATATTTTCTACTTGTATAATGAATATATCCATTATTAAACTTATTTAATGCTAACTAATTAAAAAAACAGTAATTCATTTGTGTGGTATATGTGTAATGAGAAGCTTATGCATATGTCATATTATAAATTACATTTTAAAAAAGTATGAAAATAGTTACAAAAAATAATGTGATAACTTTAACGGAGTGTTTATTCAAATAAAAGAATCTTGGATTTTTCAGAAGGATTTTACTCAAAATTCTTGATAAAATAAGAAAATTTTTAATGCAATTTTGAAATATGTTTATTTCAAATAAGGATGGCATATGGATATATAAACTTGTCCATTTTGGAATATTTTAAGAATGTCCACAAATGTATGTCCTATAGATATCTTATAAGATCCATGCGAAAACATCCCGATAAAAAATGAATACAAAACGGATGTCTATAGGATATCCTGTGCTGGATATCTGGGCCTCTACTTTTCATTTAAAGTATATTAATTAAAATATATTAATTTGCAACCATTACATTATCGTTATAATAAACACTTATTGGTTCTTTTGTATATTGCAAACATGATAACTTATATTATGACAACTTATTTTAAATTATCCTAGTACATATTTCAATCGACTGCATAATTTACTCGAAAGTATGAGGTTTACATTATTATTGTCAAGTCTATTTAGTTAGTAGACTTAATTGATTGATCACATGAAACAAACACTTTTTTTTAAAGGAAGTCGCTTAGTCCGAGTTTCTTTGGTGGGAAACCTACCACGGCAGAAACGAGACTGTTTGCACAGAACTGTTTACCCAGTTGGAAGTGAAAATTTCTCATAGTCTGATTTGCGAGTGCAGTCTTGTATAAATGACACTAGCACACAGGCGGTTTTTAACTCATTTGCCAGTTCTCGTTATTCCAATGTCTTCGTAATCTTCGTCGTTATATGAATAATTAAGCTATCAAAGTTATCGCCGAGCAACCCCGTTTAGTCGTGTGCTTTGAAAAATCTTCCCAGGCGAGCGTTCTTAGCTATCGCTTTTTTTTTATGAGTGCAGTCTCTAACTCGCAGATAAAATATTAATGTCTCCGAGAATCCGATAACAAGCAAACTTTTATAGAGATAAATAAGGAAGTGAGTGCAGATCGTATCTGGCGTATATATTTGCGCCTGTTGTTAGAGCGTATACAGTAGTACGAACCAGCCGCCAGGCCGACGAGCCAACAAGTAGTTATGGTCTCCATCTTTTTGCGAGCGTGAGACAAGGTCGTTACGGTAACCCGCTACGCCTCAGACCCGCGACATTAGGCGAGGAGTGCATTGTTTAAGACGCGTCGTTAGTGTAATTTGCGCCAAAAAAGCATACTGTGTAGTTTCGCCGTACATTAGACTTTCAACAAAAATTGTAGACCAGAATAATTAAGCGCACCGCATTGTTGCGTTAGAGTTAGCGGGTACTTTGTCACGGTCAGGGCTAAAATTTCAAATTTACGTCTGTTTCGGACAGATGCTTTATGAGAGTAAACATTCCTCAACTCGTCGGCTGAAGAAATTTTCGCGTTATCATATCATGCATACCATTTTTTCATTCTTAATTTGAAGTGTGCTGGTGGTACATGACATGCGCGTATAATTCTTTTATTTTCTAATCAAAGACTCCTTAAATCCGGATAATCTAATAAGATGATGTGTAGACAGTCATACGCAGAGGCATGGTTTTATGTAGCTTGGGGATAGATGTATGGCGCGTGTAAGGTAAATTGCCTCGTGCCTGCTCAGAGTATTACGGATAAGCAACAGCTGTCGTGTGATACCCCCGAAGTTACCCGGCTTTCTCTATGAGTTTGCAATTGGGTATCCGAAAAATAAAAGCTAATATGGTACAGGTATCATACACGGGACAGGATAATATAGAGCGGCTTATGAAGATGCCGGATATATTGCTAGGATTATACGGCAGACTCTAGTCGAGCTATCGTTGTGCCACGCGAGCGCTGTACGATGGGAAAGCGCAAGAGGCAGTTGACAGGAAGAAAATGTCATTTTCAACTTTACTGCAAATTGTTCGTAGTCTATTCCGCGCGATTTATTTTATTGCGTTTAACTCGGTTTCTACAACGATCAAATCGAACGATGGCACCAAAAGAGATTGTTTATGAGAATTATAAGTCATAAGAGATAATCATCTATTAACGTAGCAATAAAAATTCGATATAAAAAAACTGGCGAAATTAATCTGAATATATTTGTACACAAAGATTTTTTGAGTCATTAATATCGAAATATATCTATTCACTTTTTTTTTTAATTATAGTGGTCATTAATATTAAATCCTGCATTGATTTTTATAAAAAATGTACTGTGGCACAGATTTTAATGCAACTATTTTATTATTATTATTACGCATTTATTAATAAGTAGACCACAGATACGTGACTAATATATTTCGTGCGACCTCGATGGAACAAACATGGTTATTATACGTGTGTAATGCGGCAATCAATGCGCTAATTAATTAAACACTCGATACCGCGTAATTAACGCAGCGATAACAATGAATTCCCCGGAACGAGCCGCAAGACGTCATCATAGTTATCTCATTACAATCGAGTCCACGTCTTCGAGTAGTTCGAGGATTGGAGCTATCCACCGTTAGTTTCTGCTAGTTGGACAACGTTGTCGGGAGCGACAACAAGACGTTGAAATCGATATACGAGCACATTGAAAACCGTCGGTAGAGAGTGTTTATCTGGGAACCGTAAGCCCTTGTGATTCGAGCAACCGAGGCTATCTACGGTCTCTTAAACGTCGATGTTGTGCATATACCAGTTTGACCCAATAAGGATGGAAACACCCATCCTCAGACGCCCACAATGCTCCATATAGCCACGTCTTCTCCTGGTTGTCAGTGAAAGACGCGCTAAAGAGGATTAAATAGACAGATCGAATCTTGGAGAAAATCTTGCACGTCCAAGAAAGAATTTCGAACATGTCTGACTGAATTTTTAGATCGATGAAATTGTTTTGAGAAATATCGTATAATTGCACACAGCATTTCTCCATGACTTGGCAAAGTCTATTATTATCAGATTTTTTAGCGGTTAATTGAGTTAAAAATTGATATACAGGGACATGAAATAACCTTTCGCAAAAAAAAAAAATACAAAAAAAATAGCCTGTAGTTGTACACTCGTTGTACACTGCAAATACGGAGGTTTTTATCCATACGCAGAGTTACGTGCGAGTTTTCTCTAATTAACAAAACGTAAAACGGAAAAACGTTCCATTTATTACTTCATTGTTGAACTCGCGACGCGGCGACGATTTCGCAATCTCCGCCAACGCGCACATTCCTCGACGAGATAGCGACCCGCACTGCCAGATCGTAACCCGTGTTGGCCGTAAAGCCACTCGAAGTGCCAGTCCACTCACCCTAACGAAACAGAAACAACATCCCCCGGGTCGCCGCGGGCATTACGAGCCCAACGTCGCATGCATCGGCGATTACCACCCGACGATGGTGTGTCTGAATCGCAGCGACGATAGCGGCGGTGGACTCGCATGAGAGTGGGGAGGCAAAGCAGTGAGAAGGAAGGAGGGTGGTCGATGGAATGTAGAGCAGTGTGTCACAACGACACCCTTCAGAGAGCCGCTCTCCAGAGCCGCTTGGTCCTCAACACTTTCCATCCCCCTTCACAAAGCGTCGAGACCACCCTTCGACGACGACGAGGACAACGACTACGACGGACGAACTACTCGACGACGATCCTGCGCCCTTCTGCTCCGCGCCTCTCACTCCACGTCCCTCCCCGCTCTCTTTCTCTCTCTCTCTCTCTCTCTCNCTCTTTCTCTCTCTCTCTCTCTCTCTCTCTCTCGCTCTCTCGCTCTCTTTCCCTCAGTCCCTTCCTGTTACCTACCTACCCGCCTACAATCCCTCATCCTACCGTACCTTGCCATACCTAGAACTTACAACCTACACCATCACACGCAGCCTATCCAACGGCTCACTTTCTCGCTTTACTCTCTTGGCCCCTTACTCTCCCCATTTCTCTCTTCTCATCCCTCACTCTCCGACTTGACAGCCTCTTTCTTGCCCGTCCTCTTCTCCGCTATCGTCTACAACCGTATGTATCTCTCTCTTTCTCTTCCTCTTTCTCTCTTGGTCTCTCGCTTCATCGCGCGTTCTCTTGCCGGCCGTCTATCCTCTCACCCTCGCGCTCACCGGTATTGCCTCCCTCCCGCTCTCTCACCCTTACACCATCGTTCTCTTCTGGCTCGTCGTCGTCTAACCCGCGCATTGATTTTACCCGCCTAGGCTGTAAGTCCTCTCCTAGGTAGGTAAACACTCGGCATAGCCGGGCGACGCGCATTTTGCACCCGCGCAAACGGACGCCGCTCATTAATCGACCTCCATTCTGCAACCCCTTCGGGGCGATACGCTGACAATTTAGCGATCAGCTGACATGGATTCTCTCGAGCTGGATGCTATATGCTACATTGTTTACTATCAGCTTTTCATTGGAAAATATGAATATTTTTTTCTTTTTATCTCTTGACTTTAATGCTTGCAAATATTTGTAATGAAATTTCGCATAATCTCTTAATTTTTATTTTTAGGCCGTATGTATTTTTTTAAGTTTATCAGTTTTGCGAAAATTTTGTAACGGAAAAGTAAATAAATTTTATTTCTTTTTAAATAAATATTAAATTTTAAATAAATATTAAATAAATAATAAATTTAAATACTTTCAAGGATGTATAATTATATTTACAGTAAGATATAATTATATTTGAAAATTAAAAAATATTTTGCATACACGATGAATTACTCACTTGAATTTTAAGCAATTTTTAATTTAGTATAATTTCATAAACTAATTTTTTCTATTTATCTATATGTTTTTCATAAATATTTGTTGCTCATTATTTCTCTTTAGGTAATTATGTGGCATAAAAAGAGAAAGAAATAGCATTTCTATTTATTTATGCATAATATATGCGAAACTTTAATTACATAAGAATCTCTGCTATTTGAGAGCGGTCGGCAAACTGAAATGTAAAGGTTAATGCAATATCGTGGCGTGTCGTGTTCCATTAATTAACTGTCCGTTAAAAAAAGCGAGCAGCGCTCGCAATTAGATTTGGCGCTGTTCGATAAAAATGTGAGACTTTTCGATAGTTACAATCGACAGAGAAGCGGTATGGATAGGGAAAATTTTCGTGTCTCGCTTGTGATATTGAGAATTAATTTCCATAATAAATTATCAAGGCATGCGGTGATTGGCAGTGAAGTTTAATTGACGGCCATTTCTACTTTTAAACGAGGAAATCTAGTTTGATCGTTCCCTTAATTTCGTTTGTTACACGTATTTTCGTTAGAACGGCGCAATTAAGTACGCAATAATTCTTTTATATATTTTTTTCTGTTATAATTATAATTATTATCTGCCTACTTAAACATCAGCGAATATAAACATTTATAATTTTGTTGAAAAGCCAATTGAAAATTCGACGTAAATGTATATCGAGAACTAAATTATCCACGATTTGAAAATGATTTTATGACATGTATTAATTATCATCTTTATCAAGATCTTTATCATACCCATTTACGCTTTAATTGGTATGTACGTTCAGCAACTATTTACGAGCGCAATAACGAGGAAGTATATTGCGAGATACTAACAGAGTTATTGTAATGCATAACATTCAATGTAATAAACTCGGAAAATCAGAGACTGTTTAAACACGACTGTTAAAACACATCCTGATAAGTGTATCATACGACTAAGGCTTCAATCTTTACATCACGCAGAAAAACGAAAGATAAAGTGGAGGTAACAGGATCAAATGCCTAAGACTTAATGAATTTATAGCGGCTTATTCTTTCAAAACTATTCTTTCAAAATTATTGAAGCTGTAAAATTTATAAAGCTTATTTATATCGACAGTAAAAGAAGGCGAAAATTGTCTGAAACAAAATTTGTTATCGAATTTGTTCCTGGTATTGCGGACTAACGAATCGAGAACAATGCTACCGGTGCACACACGTGCATACTTTCGCCTGACAATTAAGAAGCGCTCGCAATTTTTTTCAAAGATGGTAGCGATAAACGAACGGAGAATTCATTTTTTGGATTCACGCCAGGATTCACGTAAACAAGTAAATTTTTCGCTTATAAAAATGGAACTAGCGTCGCCGCTTCTCCCGTGAATTCGCATATAAATACATATATCCTTCACACCGTATATCGATGAGCTGTTTTTACCGGTGTGCTTTCGGCGTGAATTCGTGCGTACTCTCTTACTCGGCGAACAAACATGAATCGAAAGCCCATAAAATCCGATTTCGGCAGAAACGTCCGTTAGAAACGGACGCCAATGCTTTTCCGGCGGTTTTCGTCGAAACGCACATCGATAAATGAGTTTTTCTAGTGCAACATCCGAGCGCCAAGAAAAGAATAAATGACACTCAAACTGACACTCACATGCAGCCGCATGCGACCCCAAGTAGAGCGGTTAAAAATTGCGATTTTTTTTTTCGTAAAAGCCCGAAAAGCAGTAGCATCGTTTCCGTGTTGCTTATAGCCACGCGTGCTGTTTGCATAATATATCTCGCTGCGCAGGCTGCGCTTCGCATATTTCTCCCTTTATGCGTTTCACGGATTAATAATTCTATCGTTATTTTTCCAAGTCAAATCGATTAAATGTTTATTTATGAAGCTAGTCGCGTGGTCGTCATTGCCCATATATTATTACGAATTTATTCATAACATTAACAGTCTATTAATATGGCTCTCATGCAAATGACGATAGTTAATAACTATTTCAATGGTAATTATCGATCTCGTTACCTGCTTGTAGATTATCCTCTTTCGCGTAGATTATCCTGTTTCGAAATGTTTCAAGGATGAGTTGGAGAGATGTATGAGCGTGAGAGCCTATCTTTCTTCGTACTCGTCTAATTTTCCACTGTAGCGAATTCACGGGATTTCATTTCAGCCGGCAGATTTGTCAAGCGTTCCCGTCAGCGAATAGTAGAGTACGGGTATTCAGGCAATACGGATGCGGAAGATGCGGGATATAAAAAAAATATTTTGCTGACAGTGGCTGGTTGACGAGAAAGCAATCGGGGCAATTTCGTTTCGCTTGCAACTGCAGCTGCTGCTCCCCTCGCGCGTGTATCTCCAAAGAAAACGTCTTGCCCCGCCTCCGAAAAATAATTGCTATCCACGGACGGCGGCGAATCTTGTCGCGTAATTACATGGCGTTTAATCTCTTGGCCCTTTTTCCCTCGTTACCAATACGTCTTACTCTCTGCCATCGTAGCGCATTCGCGCGCGAATAATTTCCCCAAGTACGGTCATAATTTTAGGCATGAAACTGAAACAACAACAACAAGAGAGACTTGACTCGTCCACGATGTCGGAAATCTTTCATAATTAAAAAAGATATTACATCAGCGAGATTTCTTTAATATTGCACAAACTTTTAAGAATGTAGCGAAACTACGCTCACGACTACGGAAATTCTTCGCGCGTTCTTTTCGGACTTCCATCCTTCCTTCCGTTTCTCCCTCGAGCGTGGTAATTTTTCCGACATTGGAGATGCATCGCGCGAGTTTTCTCGCCATCTCACTCACAGCAGCTCATTTCCCTTCTCGTTGCTCCGTTTGCAGAAGTCCTGCAAAATATTACACGACGATACCAGTTTGCTTCTGTTACTTTAATGTGCGCACACCGGCACGAAAAGGTTTATGTTTCCCGAAGGATAATATTCGCGCACAGACTTGTTTTCGCGACAAGTTTTCACGGGCTTATGGAAGTGAATTTAATTATTGGAGAAAGTTTTGCGATGATTGCCAATGAATAAGATTATGAAAATTATGCTACCTTTCTGAATATTCATATATATATATATATATATATACGTATGTATTTTCATTTCTTATTTTCGTATCTTAGAACGAGTTCATCGATTTCTTTTTTCTTCTCTTTTTCTCGGTTAGTAAAAGACGCTTGGGAAGGAAGGAAAATGGTCGACGGTGTTACGAAAGGAATCTGTATTGAAAGAGTGTCATCTGGAAGTACAACCCACGAGAAAAGTTTGTTAGGTTTCTCTCACAAGTTATAAGAATCCCATACGGCAGAAAAGTCCCCTTTGAAAGCTCGCTGTTTTCTGAAACGGCACTTTAAAGCATGCAGGTGTCGCGACAGGTAGCCGCATGATGTACAAACGTAATAACTGTGATAAGATTATAAATTTTGTCTTTTTAACAACTCACTTTGACTTTTCGTTTTATTAAAGATATTATTATGTCTGATATTAGGTCTTAAATCATGTAAAATGTAGCGATGCAAAATTTGTCTAATTTTTTGAAAAGACAATAAAATTGCATCAAGCCGGTTTTGATATTTACAATAAATTTTACAAAAATTTGCACCAGTAAATTTTTTCATTTTGTTATGATCATTGCAAATGATTATTCTCAATCTCCCAGTTAGAATGGATTTGGAACTATTGTCTTTTAATCGGCGGTCACTCTCATACGGTTTTCGAGATATACTTATATAAAACTCATTTTTGAAATTTCATTATTATCATTATATGATACTTTGTATATATGATGGATAATATAGTTTTAAAAAAACCACTTTTTTCAAATCGCTGGAAAAAAACCAGAAAAATTCCGAAAAATTGCTGTTTTTGTTATGTAAATGACATGCTACCTAATTTTACAATATTATTAAAGT